>PISX010004601.1:0-118961 GCA_004024625.1 Mellivora capensis
GAAATCGAATGCGTGCCCAGCTGCCTCCCGGGGCCTGGCACGCGGTAACCCCCTCCATCAGAGGGGCTAGCCTCAGCATCCCACGGAAGTAAAAGCTTTCTTTTTCACTTCCCCAGCCTCCACCTGCATGCCATCAGCAGAGAACAGCCGAAGAAAGAATGAAAAACACTTGCTCAATTTTAAAAAAGAAATGTTTAAAACAAAACACAGCAGGGGGAGGCAAGGGGAGAGATTCCCAGGACCGCCCTCATTACCCACCCCCTCCCCAGGGTGACCATCAGACCCCACAGCTGGGAAGGTGGGGGAGGAGCACCTCCTCTGCTCAGAATGGCCTCTCCCCAGGTGTTCAGAAACCACCAACACCTGGAGATGGGCTGGCAGTGTGCTTGGGGTAGGACAGCTCCAACTTCCTTAAAGAAACCACAGCACAGAAAGTGACCCACATAGGAGGTACCGACCGACTGCTATAAATACTTGGTGGCAAACGCTGATGTCATGCTTTCTCTACAGGAGACACCCAAATAAAACTCGCCCAAACAGCAGAGAGGGCGTTCAGCAGGCACCCAGAGCCGTGGCCACACATCTAATGCTGCTCTGTCCCCGAAGCCCTTACGACCTTGCCACGGTGACCGTCAGCACCTGGCCCCAGTGCTCTGTGCTCTTCCCACATCTTGTGAAACTTTCCTACCATGCTGGTGTCATATGTGTGCCAACCATCACACTCCAGATCCCTGCTGCCCCGACCCCCAGCCCTGCATCCGAACTCAGGGCCAAGTGAAACGTCTGTTTGCAAGTGGGAATGAGCAGGAGAGTCTGACTACCACAGCCAGCAGCAAACTCTCGCAGCCGCTCGGAGGCAAACAGTTTAGTTCCGGGTGAGCCCCCTCCCACACAGAACTAGAGGGGCGTTAGCACTGACCTTGACTCTGGTGGTTTGAAACAAGGGCCACTCAGTATCAGACAAGCCATCATAAAACCCAAACCAGATCTCAGAAAAGTGTACAAGAGGTGGACACCATGAGAGACTATGGACTCTGAAAAACAACCTGAGGGTTTTGAAGGGGCAGGGGGTGGGAGGTGGGGGGAGCCAGGTAGTGGGTATTATGGAGGGCACGCATTGCATGGAGCACTGGGTGTGGTGTAAAACTATAAATTCTGTTACGCTGAAAAGAAATGAAATTTAAAAAAAAAAAGAGGTGGACAGTGTGTATCAAAAAGGGCTGTCCCAAGGGCCACCCAGCCACCTCCTCTCTGTGCCCTTACCCCCCAGGAGACCCTCGGGCACCTGGCGGTCTCTTGTCTACCCTGTCCCAAACACACTTTCAGGAAAAGCTCCTCGGACGGCACCCCACCCAGAATGTGATCAATCAATGATTCCCGCAGTGAGTAAATGTCCGTCACTTCAACTCAATAGGAATCCTTTCGAATGTGTCATCCCTCTTGGAAACAATGCCAGGAGCTAGAGCGTGAGGCTTCTCTCTATGACCATTGTCTCATTTGTAAAAGGATAAATGCAAACAGCACCCATACTCACCCACAGGGCTGTTGTGGAAAATCACATGACCCGGTTTGAGAACCGAGCCTAGCATAAAGGACAGGGCATGTTCAAATGCTCAGGGAAGGTCAGTTATCCTTAGCTACAATTACCCAGCACTCCACGGGCAAAGAGCCAGTTAGATTCACATGGTCATCACAGAAGGATGTCTCTCTATACCACTGGGGTGCAGGTGTGAGCAGTGTGTATCAAATACTATTTATTTAAAAAAATACCTCCAAAAGGTACATTTCTATTTGTGTGTACACTGGAAAAGATCTGGATGGAAACACACCAAATACTAATAGTCGCTACTCCCAAGACAGTGAGAAAAGAATCACTCGCCTTTTGCTTTTTGTCTCACTTAATGATCTGAATTATTTTCCATGGGCATCTCTTCCTTCTGTAGAGTTTTTCGGAGGAACTCACCGCCACTTTTCTGGAGAAGCCGGTAGCATCAGGAGGGCAAAGAGAAGACGAAGCGGATGGACCTGAGGGTCAAGTCCAGGCTTGGCATGCACGTGTGCACCACGGGCCCAACTCCTGTGCAAACAGACCACCGTCCCTCCACCGTCTCTCTTGTGGCCTCACCGAAGACTTGGAGATTGACATTGTTCTAAACAGCCTCATGCTTTTTGCATGTGTCTTCCTCAGAACAGTGGGGAGGTTTGGGGCCACCCACCACCCTGAGGGACTTGGCGCCAGCCTTCCAAACTCCTCCAGGGTATGCACCTGCCCAGTGCCACTAGCTCGCCCCTCTGTGTCTGAAATTGGATCGCAATGTCATTCCCGCCACACTCGGTACAGTGCAGACAACAGAACAGTAATAACTATGCTGGAAGTTACCTTAGGACACATGCCATCGCCATTCTGCTTACAAAGACACGGATCCGGGAAGGGACAGGACATGCCTTTGGTAACTCACGAGTTAGCGCTCGAAGTGGGGCAGAGCCAGGTCTCCTGACTCCCAGAAGAGTACGGGTGTGCAGTCCCACAACAACTATTCGTGTGTGTGTGTGTGTGTTTTAATATTTATTTGAGAGAGAAAGAGAGACAGTGAGAGAGAGCATGAGAGGGGAGAAGGTCAAAGGGAGAAGCAGACTCCCTATGGAACTGGGAGCCCCATGCAGGGCTCGATCCCGGGACTCCAGGATCATGACCTGAGCCAAAGGCAGTCACTTAACCAACTGAGTGACCGGGGCGCCCCAAGTATTCGTGTGTTTTGCGGGCCTTGGAAGTCCTCTCCGATACAGATGGTTAGCACAATATCTCTGGGACTACCTGGCCCAGAGTCCTGAATGCCCACTGCTGGAAAAAAGAGTGAAGTCCCATGACTTATTAAGACAATCCGTCCGAAAGAGAATGTAGCTGATGGGGAAAGGAGTGCACACACATTATAATTAGTTCAGTGAGCAGAACAAAAAAATCTAAAACAATCCACCTGAGAAGAAAACTGAAGTCCAATAAGCAAATTCAAGAGAGATCTACAACACTGGAAACATGATCGCTAAAACACAGAGCTATCAGAAAACAGTGCGCACACTTTAAGTACAGATCTAAAATGTCCATACTTTGGAACAGGAGGGCTATTTGGAATTTGTCAGAAAGTCCCTTTTAAACAGTATTATTTAATTCCTACCAAAAAAAAAAAAGTAAACATCCATTTACACACACATACACATACTAAGTTTGTATATGAGTTATATTGTTCAGTTCATATATTGGGAAGCTGGACAATATCAGAATTGTTATGCAGAATTATTTTGGAGTAAATCCATAGCATGCTAGGCAATGGTCCATATCTGGGGGCAAAACCAAGGGGCTTTACAGGCAGATTTTAGGCTGTCACTAGACTGGATAAAAGAAAGAAGGAAAAAGAGAATTTAATCATCAAGGGAGCAAATTTATTTGCTCAACTGTACCTGCTTCCCAAAACAATCTTGTAAGTCACATGGAAAATATAATTTACTGAACACAGACAGCTGCTACAAGTTGAACCAGTTCCTAACAAGGTTCCCTTTCTCTTACCAAGAAGCTGGAATCCCTCAAATGAATGGCCTAGACTTCACTCTTAGAATCAATCTGTATCAAAGGTTTGAGAAGTCAAGACAATTTATTTTTTTAAAAGAATTTATTTGAGAGAGAGAGCAAGCAAGCAAGAGAGCATGAAGTGGGTGAAGGGCAGAAAGAGAGGGAGAAGCAGACTTCCTCCTAAGCCAGGAACCGGACGTGGGATCCCAGGACCCCGGGGATCATGACCTGAGCCAAAGGCAGATGCTTCACCGACTGACCCAGCCAGGCGCCCCAAGAAGTCAAGACAATTTAGATATGTTTTGATATTTAAAATCAGAAGAACCTACTAATGTTATTTTACCATCTGCACTGTCTTTTGAGGTCTATCCTAGTCTCAATAAAAAATTCTCTTACTCTGAAAATCCCCTCTGCGCACGCGCGCACACAACACACACACACACACACACACACACACACGCACGGCCTGTAACCCAGGAGAAGGAGTAAAGAGTACATACTTATTAAATTTGTCAATGGCAATGTATATTTTATGCCAGCTTGCCTCCAAAGAAAACACATTTTGAAACTTAAAAGGCTAAATTCAGGTCATGGCTTAGCCAGCTCTAGCAGACCAGGCAAATTCCCTAACTGCTCTTAGCTTCAGTCCCCTACTTTTTAAAATAGGCCTAATTTTTTTTTTTAATCTATTAGATTGTCAAAGAACAACCTGAGGACTTACCATGTTGTCGAGGGGAAGGAAATGGGCACCTTAGACATTGACAGGGAGAGGATTAAACAGTCTAGCCCTGATGAACGGGAACCTAGCATTGCCCAACCAGAATTTCGGCAGCCCCGCTTCTAGAACCATCTCGCTAACATACTCATGCACCACACAGGGATTATGTACAACGCAGCATGGCTTCTTGTTCCAAAAGACTGGGAACAATCTCAACATCGAATAATAGTGTTTACACTACACCGACATCTGTGTTTTTTAAAGCAGACAAAATTATCCGTAAATTGACCATGCTCAGAAAACACTCAAGGATGCAAACACAGCCAGTCATGTGCTTACAGGAGACCCCCTTCCGCTCTCAAGCACCCTTTGAATGTTACTATACTGCTCAAGTCACATGGTCAAAATCCAGGACCAAAGCAAACATTTCTAACCCAACTATACAAGAAATAAGGTACCTAGGAAGAACTAACCCACAGTTCACTGTGTTAATTCAATAATTCAGAGTTGTAAGGACACCGGTGCAATTTTAATCGGAGTGTTGGGAGGGGGTCGTGGAGAGGGAGGACTTCACACCTCGAAGGAAGAGGCAGGAGAGCGTGCGTCCTACGTGTAGCTCTTACACTGGGCTTCAGAGACGGGCTCACGTGACCAGCTGGAGGGCAAGGTTGGCGACAGTGAGAGACAGAGGAGCCCAAACCTGTAGATGGTGCCTAGATCACAAATGCCTTGAATGCCAAGCCAAGGAACCTGCCCTCTCTTAACAACAGAAAATCACAAAAGGGGTTTGTGCAGATGAGGAATGCTAAAAGCAGGACACCATGCATGATTGATACCTGACGTGGGGTAGGGTGCAGAGGGGTGAGGAAGCTGTCCTAATACAGACAGGACGTCATTGGGAGGAACTGAGCAAGGGTACTAGGCCTGGGATCACCGTGCTGTCTCCAACTACAAAGCCCATGCATTTATTTTACTAGCAGAGCCAACTTCTATACAGATGACAGTAGTCTAAACCATGTTCATAGTCATCATCTCGGGCCATAAACAACAGAAGTTGATTTCTCCCAGTTCAGGAGGCTGGAAGTCCAAGATCTCGGTGCCTGTTGATGCAGATCCTGCGGAGAGCTCTACTCCTGGATCGCAGACGGCCACCTTCTCATGGTATGTCCACACCATGCAGACCGCACACAAACTCTCTGTTGAAGCTGGGAGGCCCATAACAGTGTCCTGTCAATCATGTTGAATCAGTAAATGAATGAATAGGAAAAACGGCAATCTGTATGTCAACAAGTCACTATTGTTTATTTTTATAACATGTAAAGGCCAACTTAAAATTTCTGTGCTAATAAGAACGAGAAGCAGAGCTATATGAAAATCAGTTATAAAAATATTTCCTTTTGGGGGGCATGTTTGGCCTTCCCTGAACCACACTGGCAGGTACACGGACTTTTTGCTCCCTGCTTTGCCACCAAAAATGCTAGAGCATTTCCCTGCCTCCCAGTTAATCAGTGCGATCAGGGGACTGACCCACAGTTCAATACCCTGGTACCAATCAAGGTGACAAAACTCAACCTCCCTGACCAGGCGGACAAGCCAAGACCAACCATGAAGGGCACAGGAGATGAGAAACACAGGGATGTGGACTAACCACAAAGTGATGACAAAGACCCAACCGCAGACAAGAGCAGATTTTTATAACGACGAATGAATCTTGTAACCACACCAAGGGGACATTACCGAAGCCTTTCTATTGTAAATCTATTGTAAATCGTGGTAATGGTCCCACAGTTTACAGTCAGTGATGTCAATGTAAAAAAACTTCCTCCAGGGGTCATATGACAGCTATAAAATTTCTGACATAGCTGGAATTTAATACTGTTACCGGTAAGAGAAAGATGAGAGACTGAGATATACAAAAAGACAACGAACAGACACACAGCCCACAGGGAGACCCTTATCCAGAGCAACCCGGCCCCTTATCCACAGCAATCCACTCAGGGAACTGGCCCCTTACCCACAGAGATCCATGCAGGGAACCTGCCTGCTATAAGTCAGATCCGCAGGAAGACAGATTACTGTCTCAAAGGACAATCCAGGAACCCAACAATGACCTCTGTGACCATCGGCCAGGACTGGATTGATACCGGACACTTTCCCTGGTTTCTGTCCTGCCTCAGACTCAGGACCAACCCAAGAAAGCCAAACCCGCTCCCCTCACCAGCCACCTGGGATGGCCCCTTCCATTGGGCTCACCCGAGAGCCCCCTCTCCTCCTCTGGGAAGCTTCCCCCCCACCGCTCTGCCTGCCTCTGGGTCTCTGCCAAGTGCAGGCGGCTGACCCCCTGCTCCAGCCGGCGTCAGGTTCACAGTTTTGCCTTTCACATATGTTTTCTCTTTATCTATTTCCACAAAGAAAAGTCTTAAACCAGAGGCTTTTCTCCAGGTGGTCACTCTGTAACTTGGAAGCATGATGCAGCATGTCCCAAGTCTGGAGACCCTTTCCACAAAGCCCCATGTTTTGGGGTTCTTAGCCCCTCCCTCACCGCCATGGAAGTGACCAGGTATTGAGGCAAGTTCAAAGACTTTGGGGTTAAGCCCCAGAGTTCGTCAGCATCTCACTTTTCCACTTAACAACTGTGCAACTTTGAGAAAGTCCCTTAACGCCACTAAGCTTCTGTCTTCATCTTTTTTAAAAAAAGATTTTATTTATTTATTTGTCAGACAGATAGAGTACAGGCAGGCAGAGTGGCAGGCAGAAGCAGAGGGAGAAGCAGGCTCCCTGTCGAGCAAGGAGCCCGATGTGGGACTTGATCCCAGGATGCTGGGATCGTGACCTGAGCCGAAGGCAGCCACCTAACTGACTGAACCACCCAGGCGTCCCTCTGTCTTCATCTTTAATAGAAATAGTAATTACTCCTCAGCTTGTACATAAAGTGGTTCACACACACTCCCAGCTGTAGGCACCCTCATCCCGGCCCCCTGTCCCCCAGGGAGAACAGTAAGATGCTTCAGGATGAAGCTGATGGCCCCTCACCCAGGCCCCTTTCCATCAATGATGTGCGATGGCACCCAGACTCTCGGAGCATCACCAAAACACAGCATTTGTGTTCACTCTGCAACTTAGGTATGGGTAGTTCTAACTCATACTCACAGATCCATAATTAGGAAATGATTTCTCTAAGCTCGGGTGGAGACTCAGGTGTGCTCTATTCACTCCCTCTTAAATCCATTTCAGAATCACAAACAACTTTGATCGCCCATGCCTTTCTGGGCACCTTTCCTGCGGAGCTCGAGCCCAGACACGGTGCCGGGCAGCCTGGGCTCCCTCACCCAGCACGGATGTGCTGCCCCACCAGCAGCTCGGGAAGGCTGCACCATCCAGCATGAGCTGTGTGTACCCGACCCAGGAGGTCCTCAGGTTGCAGGTGGCTGCAAACCAGGGATGCAAATTTCACCAACAGTGACAGATCCCGTGGCTCTGTGCCGATGCTCGATGCTCGCTGTGCAAGTCAGAGGCTCCCATGCCTGCCCCTGTGCTGTTGCAGCCAGTGTCCCCAGGCTGGGTGACATTCTCCACCAGGGTGCACCCGAGTCAAAGCTGTGACTACCCCCTAGTAACTCCAGCCATGCCATTGCACTCAGCAACCCTCCGCTAGCCCGCACGCCTTGCACACACAAAGCACTTCAGGTTCATTGCCTCACACGCCTGATCCCCTTACCAAGAAGGCCGTGTTTCCACGTCATCTAAGAGGCTCACAGAAGTTACAGACGAGCCCAAGATTCCACATGGCTCATCAGCAAGTGGCAGGGCCAGATGCCAGCCCAGGCCTGGGGGCCCGTGTCTCGGCCATCATCCCTGGCTGCTCTCCCCAAGCTCCAAGGGCAGCCAACAGACGGCCAGCATCTGGAGGCTTCGGAAATGCCCTCCACGGTGGTACAGGAATGGTTCAGCGTCAGGGAGGCCGGGTGTGGATTGGTAGGACCCCTCTGTTCTCTGAGGTTATCGCACCCAGAGGGTGGGCTAAATGTCACGGGCGGTGGCCCTCACGCACAGTACAGCAGCTTCCTTTGTACTCCCCCAAATTCAGGGGCAGCTGGCATGCGGGGTCCAGGCATGATGACCTCCTCCGGGCCTCGCCTGACAGGTGTCCAGCCGGGTGGGCAGCCCAGGCTCTTCTCTCACGGTCCAGGCTGGCCCAATCTGCTAGACACTGAAGACTCACCACATTTATGACACACAGAAGGCTCCCTTGCTCTGGTCCATTCCTGCCATGCACTAAAAATACTGAGAATTCGGGAAAAGCCATCCAAGTTGGACCAACTGCCTGGAATCTTCAGAGGGCCAAGAAAGCCTCTGGGAACCCCACTGCTCCTCCATAGTCCACCTCCAAACCACATCCTCTGGGGCACCATGCCCCCCACCCCTGCTAATGTCCCAGAGCATCTGGTTCCCGCTTCTGCCAGCATTTGTCACAAGCCCCAGAAGCCAATCAACACACGTCTGCCCCTCTCCCTGCGCAGCTGGACGGGGCGCCTGGGCCGGGACTCCTGCTCCCAGACGAGGCATGCTCACTGCCACATGGCTGACACAGAGAGTGCAGGGGGCACAGACACTGAGGACCCACCCATACCCCAAGGAGCACCCTGAAGGTCAAAGGCAGCAAGAGCCACAGGGCTGCCAAGCAGGAGTTGCTGGCACTGTGAAAAGCTCCATTATGACAGGTCCTGGGCACATCAGTCAACTCTCAGCCAAGCCACCAAGGAGTCCAAGCAGATAAAAAGGCCTCGTAGCATGGAGTCAGGAGTCAGGAGCCCGGGCTTTGGCCTTGACATTTGAGTTCCGCTTACCATGGGATCCTAAGCCACTTATTCAGCGTCTCCTCCTCTCTGGTGTTTAAACTGAGATGCAACTGACAAACGACAATGGATGAGTCTGAAGGGCAGGACACCAGGGTTTGCTACGTGTATATATCGGGACATGATCCCCACGCTAAGTCTAGTCAACGTGGATCATTCCTAAAGCATTACCAGCTTTTCTTCTACATCACACAGACTGCTAACTCTAGTCCCCAGGACTCTCATCTCGTTTTGTCACCTGCAAAATGGGACATTACCTATCCCACAGAGTGGCTACAGAGACAAAGCAAGGTGCGGATGGAAAGTGCTGGGGACAGTGCCTTGGGCACAGTAAGCACTCAACTTACTGTTGAGTGGGGGTAGGGATGAGGGAGTGATACAGGTAGGGATGGTAGGGAGTGAAGGGAGGGTAGGGATGAGGGAGTGATACAGGACCCCAAGCTTCTCTGAAGGTCCTACAGACTGAATGCTGGGGTTCCCTCAAAATTCCTATGTTGAAATTGAACCCCCAAGGGGATGGTCTTAGGAGGCAGGGCCCTCAGGAGGCCAGCAGGTCATGAGGGTAGAGCCACCCTAATGGGATTAGTGCCCTTATAAAGGGGACCCCAGGGCGTCCTGTTATCCTTCCATCACACAAGCGCAGTGCAAGACGACGTCATCTATGAGCCAGGAAGGTCCACACCACACAGTGAATGGGCCAACACTGATCTTGGACTTCTGGCCTCCAGAACTCCAGATTTAAATTCTGGGGGCTTACAAGCCACTTGGTCTTCACTCTCTGCTATAGCAGGCTAAACGGACTAACATAGAGGGTCACGCCTCCAGAACAGGAAAACTGAAATAACCCATCTGGAGGGGGGAAAAAAAAAATCAAGTAACTTACCTAGGACCTCCCAATATACAAATCTGAATTAATTGGGAAGAGGGGATTTTCACAAGAAAATATCATGCCAAGTGTCCTCAAGATTCACCCTGATTGTCACTTTCACTTTTGTTTCCACATCAGAGAGTTAACATAACTGAGAATTGCGTGCTCTAAATGTTCTGGAAAAACCCTTTACTTTTCAAGAGCCACTCTCCATGTAGGGTTCCATGCATTCTCCTTTCTTCTTTGGACATCTGTCACACAGGTCTTTTTTTTTTTTTTTAAGATTTTATTTATTTATTTGACAGACAGAGACCACAAGTAGGCAAGAGAGGCAGGCAGGGAGAGAGAGGAGGAAGCAGGCTCTCCACGGAGCAGAGAGCCCAATGTGGGGCTCGATCCCAGGATCCTGGGATCATGACCTGAGCCGAAAGCAGAGGCTTTAACCCACTGAGCCACCCAGGCACCCCTGTCACACATGTCTTCATCAAACACCCGACCACCACCAGGAGGCCTGTGTCCTGCTCCCAAGAAGCCATTTCTGTACACTGCTTATGCTAGAAAGTTCCGGACTAGCCAACAGCCCCAAACCTAGCCCTACCCACCACGGCTAAAAATACCCCTAGTTTGTGGCACCATTACCTAGGGTCCAGAACAAGAATCCAGCATTACTACTCCTTCTTTTTTCTTTTCCCAATATTTTTTATGGTTAAAAAAGACCTCGAAAAGGAGCTTTCTCAAGGTTGCCTGCCACCAGCAGTGCTGCACACCACGCATATGGGCACGATCAACTAGGAGTGTGCCAGGTCAAGTAAAAGGGCACAAGGATTTCCAAACTCTGAACTCATTGACGGCAGCCACACATAGAGTACTGAATGGATGTGCTTAGGTTTATGAAGTGGAGGGCAAAATTTAGCTGCGGCATGCATGGAAGGGAAAGAAATGTGTTAGAGGGTGTTTGGAAACATACAAATGCTATGGCTCATGCC
This sequence comes from Mellivora capensis, assembly GCA_004024625.1. Taxonomy (NCBI): domain Eukaryota; kingdom Metazoa; phylum Chordata; class Mammalia; order Carnivora; family Mustelidae; genus Mellivora; species Mellivora capensis. The sequence goes on from PISX010004601.1 coordinate 10,994, forward strand.
TCCAAGGACTGAAAGGTAACCTTTCTTTTTCCATATTGAAAAACAGATAATGGGCTGAAAGGGAGTTTTTTTCTCAGACTGCAGTAGTGTCATGAAACTACTATCAGATATGCCAGGCTTTGTTAGTGTCATGAAACTACTATCAGATATGCCAGGCTTTGTTAGATAACCAAACTGAGAAGCCATGTAAAAATAAACCTTTCTTCCAGGATGCCTAACACAATAAAACCACATCTGACCACATCCTCAAAACCAGAAAGGATGGTACTATAAAAAATATATATTTTCGGGGGCTATAAAGGAGTTCCTAATACTAAAAAAAATATGTATGTAGCAATAAAAAGTCATAGGAGGGTTTAGAGAAAAGGCTGGAGAAATCTTGCAAAAAGGAAATCAGAGGCAAAGAAGTAGGTAAATAGAAGAGTGCAGAAGACCTGTAGGGGCATGTGAGCTCAGAATAAAGGGTAGGAGTCCACAGATGGGGCAGGCCCACTAAGGGCCCAACATAAGGAACAAAAATAAGACCCCCATTATGATGTGACCATCACAAAATTTCCAAACACCAGGAAAAACAAGGGTCTAAAAGATTATGCAAAGGAACATGTGGGTCCAAAGAAAAGGCTTTGGACACATCGACTGTCCCATTGGAACTTGAATTCTAAGCAGAGTCTTCAAAATTCAGCAAGAAAATTATTTCTAGCCCAGAATTCTTTTTTTTTAAAAAGATTTTATTTATTTATTTGACAGAGAGATTGCAAGTAGGCAAAGAGGCAGGCAGAGAGAGAGAGAGAGAGAGAGAGCTCCCCAATGAGCAGAGAGCCCAACTCGGGGCTAGATCCCAGGACCCTGAGATCATGACCCGAGCCGAAGGCAGAGGCTTAACCCACTGAACCACCCAGGAGCCCCTCTAGCCCAGAATTCTATACTCAGACAAATGGTCAATTACATGCGAGAGTAAAATATTTCAACATTATACAAGATTTCAAAAAATATATATATCTTCGACAGCTACTGGTAGGTATGCTCCACCAAAGTAAGAGAGAAAACTAAAAAAAGGAGGAATCTTGCTTAAGGCAGGAGAGAGAAACTCTCAGGGGATGGGGAAGATCTAGGAGGAGAGTCACAGCAGGCCTAGCAGGCAAGCACTGGAAAAGAAAGGCAGCAGGATGGGAAGTTCAGAAGAATTATTACCTGTGGGTGTGGCTGTACTGAGAGGAGACGGACACTTCTCGGGTGAGAGGTGAATAAAAGGACAGATACAAAGAACACTAAGCAAAACAAACTCTAGGAAAAAGAAAGGAAATGGAATCAAAATAGACCCAGCATATCTCAGCTGTGAATGACATCTCCACAGTTGTCCTAAGTTCTGCTAAACTTTCCAGCAAAACCTTTAACGTAATCACACACAGGACAGGGCAGAAAGAGGTGGTATCGGGAGGAGGCAGTAGGATAAGGGCCCCAGGTTGGCTCCTAAATAGTAGGATGTTTCACACACACCAAATCTGAAGGAAAGAGCTGAAACTTTAAAATGATGGCCTCTGAGGAGCAGGAATCAGGGTGGAGAAGGGCGGGGTAGGTGATTGCTCTGCTTTTGTTCTCAGTCTCACAGAACTTTTGACTCTTAAAAGTAGGGGCCTGTAGAAGAACTTTGTTCAAAATGAGTTAAATTTTTAAACAAAATCTGATACTTGAGCGGCAGGAAGATCACACTAAGTGGTATGTTAAGCCTTCCAGAACTCAGCCCCGCTGAAAATGAATGGCAAAGCTGGAACTCCTCTCCCTGCTAAACACACACGGGCAAGGACACACAAAATGTTTGCCCAGGGTCTCAGGCAGTTCATAAATTCCTGGAGGCCAGCCGGAAAGTCTTAGAATTCTAGATTCTGCTTTCTTACCGGAAGTTTATTTCAAATCAGAGCTTGTCATTTGTTGTAAAGGATAAAAAAATCCTTATGAAAAACGATTAAAAACAGCCACATGATCAAATGAGGTCACGCTTGGTCTTAAATACTCGGTGATCATCACCAATTGTCTCCTTGACCAGCCAATGCACTTCATTGCTGATTATCAATGAAAGTGAAAACTTTGTTTACTAGGCTTTGCCTCAGCCTTGAAACAGACTCTCTAAAACTCAAGAATGCGAATCCCCATTGGGTTGACTCAGCTGTTTCCATCCTAGATATGGACATGGAGTCCTGCACTCTCTACCCCATGAGGACAGAGTCCTTCGTGTAAACCTTGAAAAGGCAAGGCCGTAAATGCCACCTCCACCCCAAGGCTGGTTTTTCTAATGGAGGAATTCCTCTACTGACTTCTTCGCAAAACTTCTCTGATCAGAGTGGACCACCTAAGTAGCCCAAAGCCCAAAAGTTACTCTGCCTTTGACTGACTTGTCTCTAGGGCTGTGAATCACGCCCACAGCTCAACAGTGAAGCAGAACCATCTTGTCACTTAATAGGGATCTTAATGGTCCTATTCATTGGCTTAAAATTTTGGTGCATTCCTTAACTTATGTATCAATTAGAGTAACGGTCACAACTTCATTGGCTGCTGTCATAAATGGATCAGCGAACTGTGGAAGGCAGAACAGTCCCCAAATATGTCCCTAACTCTGGAACCCATGAGTATGTCACATTCACGGCAAAGGGACTTCGCATCAGCCTTAGACGGGAAAGTTATTCTGGGTTATCTGGGTGGGCCACATCAGATTACTCCGGCCATTAAAAGCCAAGAACTTTCTCCAAGTAGAAGAGATGTGGCAGAAGGGGAAGTCGGAGAGCTTGGGGCAGGCTTTGGCGGTCCCTACTGGTTCTGGGCCTGGTGGGCTGTGCGCAAGGACCAGAAAGAGGCCTCTAGGAGCTGTGGGCGGCGCGCCGGCTGACAGCCAGAAAGGAAACAGGGGGCCTCATTCCAATGACTGCAGGAACTATATTCGGCTGATAATCTGCATGATCTTGGAAGCATTCTTCCCCAGATTCTCCAGGACGGAGGGCAGCCCTGCCCGCACCTTGTTTTTTGCCAGGTGAGGCCAGAGTCAGACTTTTCACCTAGAGAATTGTGAGATAAGGAATCTGTGTCATTCTAAAGCCACTGAGTGTGTGACACTTTGTTCCAGCAGTCACAGGCACCCATACAGTGGGACAGGGGAAAATACCCCATAGAGTGCCTGTCCCCTGGCTGACCTTCAGAAAGAGTAAAGTGACTGCAGCTGACAGACAGTGACGGCCGTCCAGACATTAGAGATCTATTCTGGCAAATGCAGATTCGGGGAATTGAGAAGTGCCCAGAACATTCTGCAAGGTTTAGATTTGGGGTAATTCCCTGCCTTTCAACTTAGAAACCTGCGGACACCCGTCTTGCCCAATAAACTCTAAGCAGCAGGTAGGGAAATGAATGTTGGATTGTGCATACCAACCCAGCCCCCACACACTCCTCTGGACCTCTGGCCGTGCTCACTGCTAGGTGCTGAGACCACACCCAGGTCTCCTGCCCCTCTCCCCCAGAACGTGGAGCCCCCTGCCCTTCATGCTCGAGTCATGGCGCCCCATCTCGTATGTCCACACCTAACATGGGACTTTGGCGCGTCGCAAGTAACCCATGTTAAGGTTTGTTGAGCTGCATGATGGTATAATTTAATATCTGTGCATAAAAGGTAGATTCTTAGAGGAGAAGTGCTGTGTTTTATGAGCTGTTGTACCCCTCCACGTGGAGGTAGGCGCAGCTCAGAGGCACTGAGCAGTCTGCAGAGAGGAAGAAAAGGCAGGTGAGAGAGAAAGAGACCCTGGGAAGTACTGTACATTCTCCAGAGTGGGCTGGCCAGAGTGGGGAAGGCTCGAGAAACCCTGGAGCTGATTGATGCCCGCTGCTCCCTCGAGCCAGGTAGCTCCAATGTGAGCTGGTGAGCGCTGGCTGACCTTGACCTCAGAATGCCTATTGCTTCCCCCCACACCCTGCTCAAATGCATTAAAGGAGCACACATGAGATCACACAAGCCCAAAGAGATGGTAAAGGCTACATCCCACACGTGCTGTTGTCCCGCTTACAAAGGATTAGCAGTGATTCAACATAACATTTCCGCACAATGCTGAAGTATCAAACACTGGCCAATGAAAGGTGAAAAACAATCCTAAATGAAGTTGCCTATCACAGCACCCACTAAGGACCAAACATTTAGAGATCTAAGAACAACCTGTTCATTAAATTGTGCATGAAGCATTTTTTTTTTTTAAATCCGGGGCAATGTAATATTTTACAACTTAATAAATTACACCATGTCCCTGATTTCATTTCATCCCCAGAACAACTTCTTGAGCTACACAGAAGAGGCATAACTAACAGCTGACTCCTTTTTACTACTGGGAAAGCTGAAGTCCAAGACGCACTTGGACTTCACAAAGCTCTACTAGGACTGGGGGTCTAGTCACATCTCCTGCCCAAGAGAACCAAAGGGAATAGTTGTCACTATGTCGCTTGTCTTTATATCCTGCCAACAGGCAAAAAGATTTTGAGGTAGCCTGTGATAACAGGCATATACATGATCAGCACTTTAACATTAAAAAGGGAGAAGAAAATCCATTTGGTGGGTGATATGGGGATTGGGGTGGAAATTAGGCTAGAACACCAAAGACTGACTTTGAGGCAAAAATAGTAAAAGAAAAAGGTGTTTTATAAAATATCATAATCCTAAAAAGAAGCAGCAGCAGCAGCAGCAGCACCATCAATCCTTGAGAGCAGGTGAATGAGGCTTCGTGTTAGGGCTCCTGGGTCAAAGAACAAGAGAGGACAGCTTTGAAATGCAGAGTCCAAGCTCTGCCATCTCTAACCCCAGGCATTCTATTCCATGGGAGACCCCTTTTCATTGAAACCATATAAAGATCCAGCCAGCTGTAAACAAAATGGTCATCTCGACACAGAAAAAGCATTAACTGGTTAAGTTTTGGTGGGAATATCAAAACATCCTAAGAAACCCACAAAGAAGATCCAGCTGAGTTTTTGAAGGCCTCTCCTAAAATAAAATTGTGAACAAAACAAACCATGTACAGCATGTAACAAAGCACTTTTTTTTTTTTAATTAGGAAAGGATGCAAACCAAAAATAGGACAAAACTACTGAGTTAAGTGAAAATCCTAATTCGGTGGCATTGCTACCAGACGGTTTATCCTATTTTTAATTCCTGCAATCACTCAAATAAGAATGGCAGAGAAGGGGTGCCTGGGTGGCTCCATGGGTTAAAGTCCCTGCCTTCAGCTCAGGTCATGATCTCAGGGTCCTGGGATCGAGCCCCACATCGGCCTCTCTGCTCAGCAGGGAGCCTGCTTCCCCCTCTCTCTCTGCCTGCCTGCCTCTCTGCCTACTTATGATCTGTCTTGCAAATAAATAAATGGAGTCTTAAAAAAAAAAAAAAAGAATGGCAGAGAAAACTACCTACCCTTTCTACAGACAGACATGGGGCTTTCAGGAAACCAAGCCTGCCAAATTCCCTTCTTACAAAACAGAGAAACTAAAGAGGAGATTCATAGTTTAAAGGATTATTACTATATTCCTTAGAATCAGAGTTTCCTTTTAGGCCGTTGAACATAGGACATAATTTTCTGCAAGCAACAATTTTAAACTGTGCTTTAAGCTATCATATAAAGTCACACACACCTACTCGAGGCACTCTCCAAATTCCACTTATTTCAGACTCCCCAAATTTAAAAACTCTGAGAGACTGGGATGTACAGAAGCCCACAGTTGGCTGCCTTCATATGACACTCAAAAGTTCAATGAAATGCTCCAGACCAGAGTTCTGCACCCAATGACTTCATTAAGGAAAACATCAAACCGATTTGATACAATGCAGATGTTGCAAGGACAGCGTAATTATAAAGAACAGGCAAGACAATCTCGAAATGTTGCTTCAGTTTCCATCATATTCTCCTGTCCTTAAATTTGAGACAAAGGGTACACCCACGCACCCAAACTTCTGGAAGAAAAAGAAAAGAACTTCTACTTGTGGATCTGTATTTTCACAGATCTCCATTATGTCTACACTCCTGCTACAAGGGCTTTCCTCTGCTCTATTAGGTTAAAAGCTTGGAAGGTTTAGGACTAAGAAGATTTTCCCCTGTGTTAAGGCTCTCAAAGGTGAAGAAAGTGAAACCCAGAACGGGTAGCTTTGCAGGAACCAACAGTACCCTGAATTCTGGAGACAGAATGAGACCAAATGAATGCTAATGAAGAACTCTGTACTCGCTTGTGCAGCAAATACTAGGAAGTAACGACAAATATTATTCTAAAAACCATTCTGAGACTTGAAGAATCACAGAATTGTGAAGAAATAAATCACATGAACTATCTGGAACCATGGCATAGGGAAAAAAGAAAAACCACCCTCCCAATTAATATGCCTCTTCTCAGCTCTGGATACAAACTGTGCCCATCTCTATCAGACTTTATCACTCCACTACAGCTAACCACCCTGTCCTCAAAGACCATAGCTCTAGAGGGCAGAACATAAGATTTCAGGAAGACTTCCAAGAGCAGGCGTCACCTAAACCGACAGCTAAGAATGAGTAAGAGGACCTAGAAGGATAGCAGCTGTAGGTGGGGGGGAGGGGAAGAGCTGAACACGGGGGAGGGTCTCCATGCTAAGTCTGGACCGTATAAAAGCAACAACTCCATTATTACATTTTTGTTTGGCACTCCTGTTACTCATACACCATCTTGTTCACAACGACTGTGAACAAAACAAACCACGATATTTGGATGCAATGATTGTGAACAAAACAAACCACCATATTTGGATATTAGAACTACAGCTGCCTATGCCTCAGTCTTCTGTCTTGGACCAGAACAAAACATCCGAAAAGGAAGAGGCCTCCTTGTTCAACTTTGCGATCCCCAAGGAAGAGAATCATCCCTGAGACACTGTGGGTATTTCCCCTTTATTTAAGTGGCTGAAAAATACAGAACCTGCAAGGCAGCATCAAGTCTTGACATCAGGCTGAAATCTGAGCTTCTCCATCCTCAACCTCACTCTCCCTATCCCTTTGTCAACTTGACCTCTAACTGTAACTGCCTTGGCCTCATTCCGTGGGTGTGGATTCTCCTCCTTCAAATGCATTTTCCAGCCCTCCAAATTCTTGCCAGAGTTTCCTCCAGTCTCCAGGCGCTGAACACTGCAAAGCTAAATCTGGCTTTAAAGATTTTTTTTTTTCTTCCCAATCCTAACGGAAGAAATCAAGAAGCGCAGGGCAGAGGGGCTGGGCTCCGTCCAATCAGAGCCGGCTCTCACACTGCAGCAGGAAATGGGGCGGCCTGACGCGTGGTCCCCCTGGCCGGTGACAGCCCTGCCATTCCCCTGGCCCAGGGCGGGGCCGCCGAGAGGGGTGGGTTCCCACAGAAGGGCAGCCCTGAGATGCCGCTCTCCTTTCTGCTCATTTGGCAAAAAACCAAACCAAAACAAAAAATAAAAGAGAGAGTCAGCTGTCCTAACCAGGCCAACTGCGCCCCCATGCACAACCCGCTACACCCTGCCAGGCTCCACTACATGCATAAGGACCCCCTCACCATACAGACCACCGCCCGCGAGCCCGCACAGGCACAGGGTGGGGGGCTGCGGGTAGTGGTGGTGGATCACACCCCTACAAGCCCGGAGAAGGGGAACAGGGCCAGACTTTCCCAACTCGCAGGGTGGCCAGGACACCAGGAGCGCCGTCCCACGCAGGGCCACGGTTGGCAACGCATTCATTTAACCAATCATGGGGTTGGGGAGCAAGAGAAAGAGCCTCTCACTCTCAGGGTAGCCAGGACCCCCACAATCAGAGTCCATGCAGTCATCCTCAATGAGACACTCAGGCACACCCTGGGGGTGAGGAAGACGGAAAGTCTCTCCCACTCGCAGGCGGTCTGGGATTCCCCACGCGCAAGAGCCGACGCAGAGCTACCTTCACAGACACACTGAACCAGCCACACCATCGGGGAGCGGGGACCGAGACAGCGCCCCCACTCTGAGTGATCAGAAGCACCGCGCGCGCATTCACGCGCGGGTCCACAGAGGGTCGCAGCGGGCGCGCAGCCCCCTCGGTGCGCACCCCCTCCCCAGGCAGAGACAATGCCCGGGCGCCCGGATGCGCGACAGCCCAGCCCGGCCAGTCCTGGTCCCCATCCTACTAGCGCTCAGGGCGGCGGCCGCCTCCTCCGGCAACGACCCCACGATGGTCCCGCTTGGACATGCCACACCCGCCCCCTGGGACCCCCGCCGCCCCCGGGTCCCTGACGCCTGGGACCTCCACCGACCCAGGACCCTCGTCCAGCCCCGGGAGCCCTGCTGCCTGGGACTCCGTCCGGCCGCTAGACCTCCACTTAGCCCCGAAACCCCGGCCGGGTCCACGGACCCCTACCCAAACGTGAACCTCGCCCAACTCGGGACTCCGGTCGGGCTCGGGACTCCTGCCACCTGGGACCTCCGCCAGGCCCAGCCCGGCCGCTCTGCCCCGGGACCCCCGTCCAGCTCCTGGACCCCCACGGGCCGTGGCCCCTCCCCCGGCCGCGGAACCCTGCCCACCGCGGACCCCGTTCAGACCCCGACAGGTGCTGGCCCCTCTCCCGCCCCGGACCCCGTCCGGCCCTGAGACCCGCTCCAGTCCCTGGACCCACACCAGCCCTGGCCCTTCGCCCTACCCCGGCCCCCTGCCGGTCCCGGACTCGGTCCGGTCCGGCCCCGCCGCCTCACCTCAGGCCACCGCCTCGGAGGCACTCGCTCGGGGCCGAACGAAATAGAGCCGAGCACCTGGAGGAGCCGCGTCCGCCGCAACAATGGAGCCCCGGGGCGGGGCCGCCTCCGCCGCCGCCTCAGCCCGACTCCTGCTCGGGATCGGACTCGGGCTCCGGCTCCGTGCGGAGCAGCAGCCGGCGCCAGGCTGCGGCCCGGCTGGAGGACCGCGCAGGCGCACACCTCCCGCCCGCGCCCCTTCGCCCCGCCCCCGCGGTGCCCAAAACTCGGGGCCCGCCCCCCGACCAATGGGGAGGGAGCCGCGCGCAGGGGGCGGGGCCGGGGGAACAAAGGAGGGGGCGGGGCCACGCCGGGGCGGGGCTGCGGAAGCTGCGGGGGCTGGGGGGGCTGGGGGGGCTGGGGGGGCTGCGGGGCCAAGTTCACGTCCCCGCCGGGGAGGTGCGAGCGTATTGCCCGCTCGGAATCGGCTCAGCAGGCAGTGCTCACCCCAAACCCCAAACTCAGGTGTGTAGGGTTGGCCTGGATTACAGAAAGGGAAACTGAGGCCCAAGGAGCGAGATCACCTGCCGCCCCAAGTCACATAGCTCTCCTGTTCACTCATTCTTTTATTCATTCGGCAAACATTTTAGCAGCACAGAGGATATGCGTTAGGAGGCAAAAACCCGCAGAACCAGAGATTTCTGGGGGTCACTTTAAAGCATGATAAAAAAGCCAGGCACCAAGCTCTTGTCCTTTCCTACCTCAAAGCCTCTGTGGTTTTGCTATTTTGCACCTGAAAGGCCCTCCTTTCCCCTCCTGTCACCCGTATGTATTCAAGTGTGGATCATCTCGAAAACCTCTGTCCTCATTGTATTTTATCTTCCAGCATTGTCGGAGACACATTCTGGGTTTCTGTCTACGTGACCCATCCCTTGCTCTGCCCAACCCCTGCATTTTGGAGTGTTAGGGTAACCCATGGCTGGGGCTAGACGCCATACTATCCGCCATGAACTCTCTTAACCAGGAAATCCCATGCTCACCCAGGCTACATTCTATCTAGGTTTCTATCTCCAGGCTAGGTTTCTATCTCCAGCCCTGCTTGCTCTCTCCCAGATCCCCAGCTGGATGCCCACCAGGCATCCCTAGCTTCTCATGGCCAACACAAGTGCTTTATTCAACACTCCCAACCAGCTTCTCTGCATTCTTCCTGTTCTCAGTAAGGGGCCTCCATCCACACAGTTGCTCAGGCTAAAATCTGAACTCCATCCTCGGGTGCTTTAAGTCCCTCGCTCCCCCATGCAATCCCTCTCTGCATTCCCACCTCCCTCACAGCACTGGCTGGAGTTTCCTGTCTGAGTGGTTCCCCCCCACCCACCACCAACCCCCCTCAGTGAAGTGTGATTTCTCCAGGACAAGGCAGGACTCTGACTCATTTTTGTGCATAGAAGGGAGCCTGGTGCCCTTAGGGTACTCGGGGAGGGGGGGATCAGGTCCCATCTCCCTGCACATGCAGACACACACACACAAACACACACACACACACACACACACACACACACACACACCACTGAAAGCCTGACTTCCGAACTGACTTGCCAAACAAAGTCCTCCATGAATATAAGAAACTTCCCTCCTCCTCTCCAGCCAGGGCCCCACTGTGGTTGGGGGATGTCTTCAGAGAACAGGAAGATACCATCCCAGGGAGCAAAGTAGTTACTACAAAGGAGGGTCACTCCAGGCCACAGACCTTTGCACACAATGCCCTCTGCCTGACACATTTTCTCCCTGTACCAGCCAGCTCCCATTGACCCTTCCAGCCTCTCCCTAAATGTCACTTTTCCCAGGAAGGCTTCGTAACCACCCCTACACCAGGCACAACTGTGACAGACCCACCATCAAAAAGCTACCCCCCCATCATGCAGGCCCACAGGTGTAAATTCAGGCATCAACCTGAATGATCCTGGGAGCAGATTCTTCCCGAACAAGGGAGGATGAAACCCGGCCAACAGGTTGAACGAAGCCTGAGCAGAGGACCCAGCTAGCACATAACCCAGAACCAGAATTAAGACATTTGCGCAATGTTTTAAGCTCTTATATTTTGTGTTATTTCTTCTGAAACAATAAAGAACTAATACAGGGTCCCCTCCCAGACACACATTCACAGCTCCCTGTACGTCCCTCTGGCATTCATCACAACCTCTCTCTTGCCACCAACGCTGAAAGCCCTGGGAGAATAGGAACGGGACATGTCTTCCTCATCCTGTGCTCCAAATACCCGCACAGTTCTGGTCCAGGGCTGTTGGCTGGAGATAGACCAATCAGTCAACTTGTTGGCTGGCCCTACTGTCCTTTCCAGGCCCTTCTCCCTGACAATATTTCATACTATAGACCTGAATAGTATCTTGTCTTCCTGGCCTCCCTCACAACCTGAGGTGGCCATGTGACATCGTCCTGGCCAGGGAGACGCAGTGGAAGTTGGCTGAAAGGTTTCTAACAGTGGTGCCCCCTGTGCCAATTTGGACCGGACCCTGAGAGCTGATTGGTCCTTGTGTAAGAGTTTTACAAAGTCAGTTCTTAAAAACAGTCATTACTCAAAAATCAAATGACATAAACTTAAAATTAAGTTATATTAAAAACAAAAATAAATATTCAAAATTAATTGCTAGTTATTTTACAGTGGCTTATGATCATCTATGCTACAGAGAATTTTACATCCTCTGTAACTATATGAGAAAAGTGCCGTACGATGTGTTCCTGGCATCTCTTCCCATAGCCTCAGCCAAGCAGCATCCTGTTGGTAGCTTGAAATTTGATGTGGTAAGAGAATTTGCAGCACAGGAATTGGTAATGACTCTGGATCAGGATGTTATTCCTCGCTCTTATCCCCCAGAGAGCCAGTAATGGAAGATTTACCAGCATACCCTTAATTTCCAGGGGAGGTTTTCCTCTTTGGGAAAAGGAATCAGCATAGCTGATGCTGCCTTTTCTCTGCAGCAGAGATCATTACCTTTGGATGCACATGTGATATCTGGATCCACAGCAGCCACTTTACAACCAGAAGCAAAGTCAGAGTCAGAGATTCTGACCCTTGCCCCCTTGAGCCACCGAATTAAGACAAGGGATCTCCTACCTCCAGATTCTCTATGAGGTAGGAAAAAACAAAACCCCTTGTTTGGGTAAGCCAGTGTTAGTCCATTTTTCTGTTACTTACAGAATTCCTCACGGTCACATAGAGGTATTCAATGAATGTCTGTCACACAGAGAAACACAGCCTGACTCTCCTTCCTCACCGGTGGCCATCCTGTTTGGGCCCATGTTCGCTGACAAAGCCAACAGCCAGTGAACCCGTCCAGGCAGGCTTCAAAGCTCTGACTAGTAGAATTGTTTTTTCCCATATGAAAATGTGGAATGTTGGGACCTCTTGGCACCTCAGAAAATGAACCCTGTACCTGTTTGCCGCCACCCCCACCTGGTCCTTCTGATGGAAAGAGAACATTTATCCAAAAGGAAAATAAATCAGCATTCATTGACCCCAAAGGTGGAAAAACACTCTCTGTGGAAACTCCTGCTGGGGTCTGATACTGTGAAGGGCTCCTTGATGAGGTCTGTGACCTGAGACCTCTTCCCAGACTCTTCCAATGACATGTCTCTGGAGGACAAACATAATTCCCAACTGTTATATCCCAAGTAAGCTGCGTTGCCATGACACTTTGGACTCAGTCTTCCTAGATTCTGGGGCCAAGAGGGAGCAAAGACCACCCATGGCAGCTGGGCCCAGCTTAGGAAGGGAGGTCAGCTCAGGAATGCAGTGAAAGCCAACAGGCTGCTCCTCTAGCCATCTGTGGTCACAGAACAGGTTACCGCCAAGCCCAGCAGCTTGAAACGATGGACGGTTTGTGTGGGACGACCATCTGGCACGGTTTGATTGGGGGCCTCCGCCTCCAGGTCGCCCACAGGACTGCCATCTAGCTGTTGGCTGGGGCGGTGGTCTCATGGGAAGGCTTGACTGGGGACGTTCTGTCTCCGGGGACGTTCTGTCTCCAAGCTCACTCATACGGTTGTTCAAGGGCCCCCCCTCAGCGGCTCACTGTGTCAACCCCACACAGGGTCACTTACATGGCCGCTGACTTTGCTCAGAGGAAGGACGGTGGAAGCCACAAGTGTTTTGTATCCAATACCACAGCTGCTGAAAACAATGGTTTAAAAAAAAAGTCTTAAAAGTAGCCATAGAGGGGCGCCCAGGTGGCTCAGTCAGAAAGCGTCTGCCTTCGGCTCAGGTCATGACCCTGCGGTCCTTGATCGAGCCCTGGGTCAGGCTCCCTGCTCAGTGGGGAGTCTGCTTCTCTCTCTCTCTCTCCCCCATTCTTTCTCTCTCTCTCTCTCACTCACTCTCTCTAATAAATAAAATCTTAAAAAAAATTTAAACAATGATTTTTTAAAAAGCAGCCATATAAAACAAATGTCATAGTCTGACGAGTAACAGTAAGAATTAGAGATGACTTCTTACCAGAAATAAGTGAAATCAAAAGACAATGAAACAGTCTTATAATATTGAAAGAAAAAGGAAAAAAAAAAACCTGTTAATTCGTCTTCTCCAAACCTACCAGCCAGGCCCCCACCCACCCCCCACTCACCGTCGGCCTCCTCTGCCCCATGCAGCTTGGTCCCATTGGACCGTGTCTCACCTCACCCCCTGCTCTGTTATGGACCCTGCCTCAGCTCGACCACACCCTCCCGGCTCCCCTCCCTGTCCTGCCGCCCTCCTAGTTTGCCTCTGTCCTCTGTTCATCCTCTGCCAGATGGGGGAAGGCCAAGTACTCAAGAAGCCAGTGTTCCCCTAGGGCCACTCTGCTGGTCCAGCACCTTCCCCTGCACTGTCCCTAGGGGCGGCTCATATTCTGGTGAAACCTGGGTGGCTCAGTGGGTTAAAGCCTCTGCCTTCAGCTCAGGTCATGATCCCGGGGTCCTGGGATCGAGCCCCGCATCAGGCTCTCTGCTCCGAGCCTGCTTTCTCCTGTTTCTCTGCCTGCCTCTCTGCCTATTTGTGATCTCTGTCTGTCCAATAAATAAGTAAAATCTTAAAAAAAAAAAGTTTTGAACAAACTCCCCAGCGTATCTTATGGTAAAAAGAGAATATAAACAAGCTGTCTTTTAAAAGGAAAAAAAAAAAAATCACCGGGTCATCATCCCGGTGACCACGGAGGTGCCGTGCGACAGCCGGGGCCAGCGCACGTGATGGGCTTTCCTGGCCTCCTCCATGGTGACTTTCTTCGGGGGCCTCTTCATCATCTTGCTCTGGCGGACGCTCAAATACCTGTGGACCATTTGCTGCCACTGCGGGGGCAAGACGAAGCCTCGAGGAGATGGTGAGAGGCCATGCATCTCTCCTCCCCAGGCCCACAGTGCAGCAGCCTGAGAAGTCACAGCAGGCTCTCAGCTCCAGAAGCAACCTGCCCCTGAGTGACCACCTTGCACAGAAACCTTGATCTTGGAAGAACGTTGGATCTAGGTGCCTCCCAGCCTCCAATGGGACAGGACTGTGTGGCAGTTGAAAGTGTAGCCTTTTCAACCTGGAGTTCAATTTTAGCTCTCCTAAAAAAAAAAAACAAAAAAAAAAACGGCCCCTAGCTGGGGCACCATCCACTGGGCAGCCCATGGGCACCTCATCAGCAACAAGCAGCAGCTCGAACCCGACTTCCACACCCCAGACCAGCTGTTCCTCTTGGGTTTCATTACTCATGAGTGGCGCCCTTGCCAAGGAGCAGGGTCCTGCCCTCTCCCCCCTCCCCCACCTCCAGCTGCCAGGTCCTGCTGCCTCTCTTTCTGGAATCCACATCCTCCCCCCACCCAGCCTTTGCAGCTGTCCCCAGAATTATGCAAAAGCATCCTTATCAGTCTTCCTCTCCCGGATCTGGCCCCTCCAACTCCTCCTCCACGGGATAACCCATGGCAAAGGAAGAAGGGTGGAGATAGTTCTTTGAGAGCAAACCCCATAATTTCTTTCCCAGAGAAAAGCACATGGGTTGGTCAGGGAAGCCACTAGAAGGGAAGCTTACAGGCGGCTAGAGGACATGGGTGCATGGGTTGAGAGGCAGAGAAACTAACAGAGCCGTCCTGCTCTGAGCAAGAATGGACTGGCAGGTGTGTTTGGGAGCTCCCAGAGAAGGGGGTGACCCACTGCCCAGAAGGTGACCTCTTGATTATAAGGCAATTAAGGGCCGCCCCTTAGCAGAGCTGGGGATCTGGGAGAAATTATATCTGGTCAGCATTGAAAGCGATAAAGGTACAGATGGAATGGCCTTATCCCCCAAAGTAATGAGAGACACCTCCCCACCCCCCACAGCGCTAGGGCCTCTCTTTGGCCTCTGGGAGAGCATCTGAGCCCAGAGAGCGACCATAAGCCCCAGCTCAAAGGCTGTCCTTTTAGCTACTCCTCTAGGGCAGAGAAACTCTTGGAGACATTTGAAGGACACCAAGCGTTTTAGTGCAGAGAAGGTAAGAAAGCATTCAGGCAGGCAAGAGGCACTGCTCAGCCGCCCACCTGGTCACCAGAAGCCTCACAGGACTTGCCAGGAGCATCTTAACCAGAGGGCAGTATTGGGAGGCAGGAAAGCTGGTTCCTGGAAGCCCTTGCCAACCAGAGGCCTTGATGTGCTGAGGATCGCAAGCTGGTAGACCACTGGGGTCCATGCACATGGGGACTTGCTGATGCCAGGGGTCCCGTCAAGAGCCCGCCTGGAGCTGGTGGCCCAGGGCAGCTGGAGAGAGACCCCCTTGAGGGAAGGTGGGCCAGATGGAGCCTAAGTCAGGAGGTCCACATGAGCTGTGATTTCAGACAGGATGGAAGATATAGCTGTTCTTCCTGCCGCCAGAGGGTCTCAAGAGGGAGCTGCAAGTCCCCGCAGAGCAGCAGCTTCCTGCGGGCCCTCCAGAAAATTCCATCATGAGATGCAGAAAGTGTTCTCTGTAGGCTAGAGAGAGAACAAGCCTATCCCAACGCTTCTGGGATAAGCCATGGGGCTTCGATTGTGGGGTAGGGGTCCTGCCATATAGCAAAAGAAGTTGTGGTGACCCCCTCTCCCCACCTTCCATGGCCCCAATTCCATTTCAAGACCCATCTCCTCGCTGTGCCCTCACAGGGCCTTTTAGGAAACTCTTTCCTCCTCTTATAAGGCAGCAGCCCTATCAGATCTGTACCCCACCCTTATGAGCTCATTTAACTGTAGTTACCTACTTCTAGACCCTGTCTCCAAATATAGTCACACTGGGGGTTTACAGGGGTGGAGGAACACAATTTGTGAGGAACACAATTCAGTCCACAGCACATGTCCTCCATGGGTTTGTGATCAGTTCTTGAGGTCAGGGATGGTGTCTCTTTCACCTCTGTTTTGTCATGCCCAGCTCAGCAAAGATCTGTGGACGAACTAGTCTATCTGGATGGAAAGAAGAATGTTAACAGTTTGGGGAAGGGGGATCATATCATGGAAGTCTTTGCAGAGAAGATAGTGTCTCTGCTGGGTATTGAAGGATGAATAGGAGTTTGCTAGATGGGGCATTGCAGGCAGAGGAAAGAGCCTTTGCCAAGGGGGGGCATTGTGCATGGGAGGGAAGTGGAGGCTGCTGCTTAAGAAACAAGAGCGATCAGTGAGGAGGAAGAAAGAAGTCCGGGGAGGGTGTCCGTGGCCAGGTGATGCTTGTAAGGGAGTCAGGGACCAGCCCCAGAGGTCCTCCAGGGAGGTCTCCAGGCAGAGGATGTCATGGGCACATGTGTGCTACAGAGAGATTGCCGTGGGCTCCTGAGCGCAGGATGGACCAGAGGGAATGATGGATCCCAGAGGAGCAGAGGCGAGAATTGCTATCAGCAGGCAGGACCATTAAAGGGAGCTCTCAGAAATGACCTTTAACTGAGGAATATTCCTTGGACCTCAGGATTCAGATGGAAGAAAAGGGAGCATCTATTATTCAGGAAACCTAGTTCGGTAATCAACTGGCAGCCTCTGGGGGCCACCAGGACGGCTCTGCTGCCCTTCCTTGTTAAATTTGTAGGAAATGCGCTCACTAGGGACATGCCCCTCCCAGGAGGGGCTGTGCTGGGGGCCAGAACTCCCAATACAGATGGACCACTTCCATGGCCCCAGAATTTCTTCCATCCAAAAGGTGGGGGTTGGGGAGGGGGAAACAACGGGGATGGGAACTAGTTCTGCAGTGATCCAGGTTTCAGTTAATAGTAGATGGGTTTCCCCTTTGGAGGGCAGTTTGGGGACTAAGGATCAGCCTGGGTCAGCCCTATGTCCCAACGGGCCCCCTGTCTCATGACCAAGTATTCTAACCACGTCTCAGAGCACGGTTGATAAAACCGTCAGCCCTCCCGGCTATACAGGAGGTGGAGGCAAAAAGTCAACCGACAGAGGCCAGTGTGGGAACAGGGACAGCAGGGGGGCGTGATGAATCCTGGCACGGGCGGGGTGCGCATTCCCTAAAGAGCCGGGAAGGGGCTTGTGTGACATGGGGACTTCTGAGCTGAACTGGGAAGGGAGAAAGGGGCCTCACCTGGGAGGAAGGAGAGCCCATGTGGAAGCTCAAGACTTGCTCCCTTAGGGAACTCAAAGAAAGGTTGCAGGACTGTGACATATGGGACAGACCCCAAGACCTCCTGCGGAGCGGGATGCTGAGTAGCGACCCCGGCTGTTGGCTGGGAATGGCCTGCCGGAAGCCGCTGTGTCTGTCCAGGGAGGGGTGAGAGTGGACCCAGAGTGGTCCGTGTGACCACGTGTCCCGGACTGCCTGGGATGGGCCAGGTGCATGCTGTGTCCCGGGGCCATTGGGTTAGAGTATCAGCTTCCCAGATGCGAGTGCTTTGGGTGGGAATAAGCCCATGACCGTGTCTGCGGAGCTGGAGAGAGGCCAACGGACATGTGCCGTGGAATCAGGACTTCTGGGGGGTGGTCCTTGGGAGAGAAGCGCACCCACTTCTGACTTGCATAAGGGTGGGGGGGTGCGTACAGTCATGCCGTTTACCAAGATGGGCAGACCATATATGTGTGGCCCGCCTTCTGGGGGGATACCCCAAACTTCACAGGAGCCATTGCGTTCACTGGGATGCGACTAGAGGGGGCTATAAGGTCTGTGTCCCCCAGATTCATATGAGGAAGCCCTAACTGCCCCCATGGGATTGGGCCTTGGAGAGGTGATGAGGCCACGAGGGTGGGGCCCTCACGAGGGAACCGTGCCCTTGAAGGGGGAAGAGCTAGATGAAAAGCGTCTGCCAATGAGGACACAGCGAGAGGCAGGTGTCTGCAAGACACGAACGGGTTGTCACTAGAACCCAATTCCCCCCGTATCTGGTCTTGGACTTCCAGATCCCACAACTATAAGAAATCAGTGTTTGTCTTTTAAGACACCCACCCAGTTGATGGGATTTTGTTATCGGAATCTGAGCAGGCTGAAACAGATCAGGAAACATTTAATCCCAAGACAGCAGGGGTGACCATGGTGGGGCAGACCAGCAGCACCCTCCCACGTGGGAGACCTACCTGCATTTTCTTCCCTTCCTGAGCCCTGTGCTCCAGCCATAACCAGCTCTGGAAGTTTCCAGAACCTGGGAGGCTAACTGCCACTCAGTGTGTCTGCTCCTGCTGTTCCCTCAGCCTGAATGCCTTTCCCTTCATCGGCCGCTAGGAATGCTTCCTCACTGTCAAGACTTTGGTCGGAAAGCCTCCCCTGCCCTCTGGGGTGCTGCTGCTTTCCACAGAAACTCTCCTCATGCACCATCAGCAGAAGGGGGCCTATGCGCTGAGAAATGACACACGCTGCAAAGTGGCTTTCACTTTCACGAATTAGGATACACCGTCCTTTATTTTTCCAGGCTCCCCTGGGAGCTGACGGGACATTGCACTAATGAAAAAACGGGGGTTTCCATTTGCACGGGGCTCAGATTGCTAAAGGGAAGGAAGTGTATCAGGTGCCAGAAACTTGCCTCCCTGGCCGAGCCGGGCTGGTGGGAAGCCTGTGTGCAATGGGGTGTGTGGTGGGGCTGGAGGGATCGGAGTCACGCTGACTCACAGACAGGACAGCTAGGACACACAGAAAGACACAGCTCTGCAGGAGACAGGAGAACAGACTTGGGTGACACCTTCCCAGTGTTTCTTAAATCTCTCCACCCACATTATAAGCATCCCGTGACAGGCATTAGCCCTTCCCGTGCCTCATCAGAGATAGGGACGCCTTTGCGGGGGGGGGGGGGACCCTGTGCCGACCTCACAGGCCAGAAGAGGGTGGCGTCTCCCTCTTCCTTCCCCAGTGGCCAGGTGCCTGTCTTGGGACTGTGCAGGCACGCACGAGGCTTCAACCCTGGGGGGCTATGTTTCACTGCAGGAAAGACAGGCACAGCAAGGGCTACGTTGGGTATTAGGCTGGGTGCATGGAAATCCTTTATTCTGGGGCTTTGGCCATCGGAAGAGGGCGTTTTCTCTCCAAGACGCAGAGAGTAACAGTGAGGCGGACAGTGGCGGCTACACGTACAGACAACATCACACGGGCGAGGACTGCCCTTCAGGGCACCTGTGGGACAGGTGAAAAAGAAAGCAACAATAACAACAACAACGACAATGGAAAGAAAACCGGCAAGGAGCCCTAGGGGTTAGGAGCCCACCAAGAAGCAAAGACACAAAGACCTGGACAGTAGAGAATAAGGCTGGAGGCGCTCCCCTTCCGCAGGCCCGTACAAGGGAACTCTATATATGTCATCTTATGTTTAAGTAGGCTATGCTCTTTAATAAAATAAAAACTTCTGTGTTACTTTAAAGATATCATTTAGGCATCTAGGGGATGATTCGGAAGAAAAATGCAGTGCACGGAGGGCCCTGGCCGAAGGTACCCTGTCAGGTGGACATTTGTCCCTAAAAACAGACGCGTCACAAGCGGTTGCAAAAATCGTGCACCCCACGCTTGACTTCATGCGGCCCTGGGCGCTCTGCGGCCCCCTCCCTGGCCTGGCCTGTCTGTGCGCAAGGCTGTGCCTCCCCCCGGGGTGGGGGGCTGAGCGAATGGGTGGGGGGCGAGCAGACCCTGGGAGCCAGAAGCCCATCCGTCCGTGATTGTGTCAGCGACTGTCATTGACCAACCTCCTGAAATCCCAAGTCCCAGGCACCTTTGTGTCCACAGGGCCTCGTGCGGGGGGTCGGGGCACTGCACAGGGGTCGGGAAGGCGGGCTACACGCCGTGTAAATGTCCCTTGATCTCCTGGGACCACTACGTTGCAGTGTCTCCCTGACGCCAAGCAACAGCGGGGAAGGAGCCGTGCAAAGCAAGGCATCTGGGCTCTGAACCAGGGGCAGGAGCATTGCCTGCGGAAAGAGAGGTCGCACCAGCTCCAGGACCTCCTCCTGCCCAGCCTCCAGCCCAGCCCTCTCCAGGGGCCCACCGCCTGCCCCCCGTGGACACAGAGAAGCCAGAGCCAGGTGCAATAGGAGGGGTTTTCGTGGTTCTCGCCGGGCGTCCCGTGCTCTGCCGCCGGGCGTGCACGTGGTCGCACACACTGGCGGCCAGTCAAAACAGCAGGGCTTTCTTCTTGAGGTCATTCCTCTTCCAGAGGGCCAGGCGGTCAAACTCTTCCATGCTCATCCCAAACACTTCCTGGAAATCCTCGGGCGACAGGTGCCTCTGCAAACCAATAGGAAAACCCAGAGAGGAGCAGTGAGCCGCTCTGCAATGGGCGCTGCCAGACCAGCTCCGTGCTGCTGGGCGGTCCGCAGGCAGGATCGGCGTCCAGGCGGCCGGGCCCCCCCCATCCATGTGCCCTATGGGGCCATCTAGTTCCCTGCATTCCCTCTGCATCCCTGCTATCCCCATGTCTCAGCGCTGGTCACTGTGCCTAGAGAAAGAGACTCGCTTAGGGGCCCGACCGAACAGGACTCACACAGGGTCTTGCGCACCCCCGTTCGCAGCACAATTATTCCCAGTGGCCACAACACGGAAATACCCAGCTGCCTAAGCGGGGTCTGTGCACACAGAGTGGAGCACATTCCATCCACGAGAAGCCGCGAAGGCCCGACGCACAGGGCAACGTGGTTAAGACATGTGACAGGAGGGCCAGGGAAGGAGGCTGGACGCAAAGGGCCCCAGAGTGTGTGGTTCTGTTTCTGCGAAGCTTCAGGAAGGGGCAATCCACAGGGACCAAGAACGGAGAAGCGGCTGCCAGGGGCTGGGGACGGAAGGGAGTGGGGAGAGACTGCTCGATGGGACAGCATTTCCTTTCAGGGGGATGAAAACATTCCGGAACTTGATTTGAGGAGGTGGCTGCACACGGGATGAATGTGACAGGAATTTTACAATGAAAGGGAACAATTCTTGTCGCTCCCACCCATGTGGTTTCCTTGACTTTAAAACAAAACTACTCATCCTACGGGTTGTGATGGTCCGGAGAGAAACAGAGGTGAAGACACTTGGTGAACTAGGAAAAGCACAGACACCCATGCCGACCGTTCATGGCTTCACAAAAGTCCTTAGATCCGTGTGGCAGGCAGCAGGTTTTAGAGCCGGATGTCGGCGTGATACCGAGGAGGGAACGCAGGACCGCACTCAGTCTCCTGTGAGTCACCGAAGGGCCTCCTGGTTGAATCGGGGCCCTGAATGCCCGGTGCATTCATGTGCACGCACACACGGACACATGGACGCACGGACACAGACGCACACACGGACACATGGACACACGGACACACAGGTACGTGGACACACATACAGACACAGAGAGACCCCCAGGCACACACACAGACACACATAGCACAGAGATGCATAGATACACACACATGGACACAGAACACACACACACAGATACACAGAAACACACACACACACACACAGAAACACACACACACACACCATCAAGCGAGACTCTGCCAGAAAGGGGCTGGCTGCCCTCCGCTCTCTTGAGCTTGAGCACAGGAAGAGATCCTGACATGCCGCAGAAATGAACCATCCACACGGCGTGGACACCTGCATGCCACGGGGCTCACGGCCAGTCCATGGAGACATGGAATTGTCATCAGACAACAGCACCCCACTTCTAGGTACCAAATCACAATCTTCCCCATCACCGTGGGGCAACTGCGATGTGAAGAGGACAGGACAAGAGCCAAACTGTGTCCCCTGCTCTCAGCACCGATGAGTGGCCTGGCTGGGATGGGATCACAGGCCCCTGGGGGAGCAGACAGCCGTGCAGGGGATCCAGGGACTGTCCAGAGCCTGAAGCTGGCATCGGGAGAGGGCATCTCACTTTCTCCATGCTGTCCTCAGTGGATGACCCAAGAGGTGCCCCCAGGTGGCCCTGCTGAGTAGGCAGGGACCTCCAGGCTGAGCCATTTGAGGGGGTCGCCAGGTTAGGGATACACAGGAGGGGGATGGGAGGCATGGCACCCCAGCAGTGGGAGGACAGTGCCGAGGCGTGACTGTGTGCTCAAGCCTAGGGGCCCACCCCACCCAGAGCAGACTCCCAGACAGCTGGGAGACGTCCTGGGGGAGCCCAGGGAGTAGAGAGCCCTGTCCCTGCAGGTCCCATGCAGCTCACCTGCACCCTCAGGACCAAGCTGGCCTGGGAAGTGCATCGGAAAGCCGCATAGAGCCCAGGTTCCGTGGCCATGGAAAGGCGCACCTTCAGGACCTGTACCCTGAGGATATGTGGTGGAGCAGTGGCAGGAGAGAGTCGGGCAGGCCAGAGGGCCAGAGGAACTGGTGTGGCGCTTGTGCCCAGTGTCTGAACACAGGCGGGCTGCTGGAGGTGGCTGGCCTATCCTCAGGCAGGAGGCCCGACCCGGCCCTGAAAGAGATTCAAGGCTGGCTCCTGCTTTTTGAGCTCCCTGTGGGGGCCTGGGGGGGGGGGATGTGTACTTAACCTTGATGATGCGGTCCCACATTCCTACTGCCTCCAGGAGCCCACTGAGAGCAGGGAAGGCAGGGTGGGCTTAGGAGAAAGAGGGGGAGCTCACCCCGATGCATCTCCCCTGCCACCTAGGTGAGAAGCAGCTGAGGCATTCGAGATAAACTTGCTCAGGGTCATGGAGCTTGAAACTGGGGTTGGTGTGAGAAGGAGGGCTGGGGGCTCTGGGAGTTTGTGGCAAGGGTACAATCAGGAGAGGCTTCCTGGAGGAGCCGCCATCCATGGCCAGGTCTGAGCAGTGAGCAGGAGGGGCTGACATTCCAAAGGTGGAAGAGCACATGAAGACCCAGATGTGCTTCTTCCCATTTTCTAGAATCGTAACCCAAGTCAGGTCACGCGGTGCAGCTGGACCAGGATGAAGCCCCCAGGAGTCCCGGGGAGCCTGTCTCCTGGGCAGGAGGTCCCTGCTTGACACTTGCCCAGAGGGGTCGTATGTCAGCAGACCCCCAGCAAAGCACGTAGGGCCCCTGCCACCTTGCAGAAGTGGTCTCCTGAGCCTACTCAGGTGTCTTCCTTCACCCCGTGCCCCATGGCAGGTAGGACACATGGGGCACAGCTCACCCCAGGGGCTGAAGCCAGCTTTCTGGCCCCAGGCCAACTCCCCTGGCCCTGGCTCCCCAGGAGGAGGGGCAGCCCCCAGGCACTTGCCAAGCTCCTTCCTGAGTGAGTAGGGAGGAAGCCCAGGGTGGGGCACCTTTGTAGAGGGGTGGCTTGGCCTCATTCTGACATAACCTCATTCCTGGAGTGCACTGGGCTCCCCAAGAAGTGCCCCTGGGGAGACCACTTCCACAACGTGGCATATTCATGTATGTGCTCACTGCTCAGACCTGGCCATGGACCGCGGCTCCTCTAGGAAGCCTCTCCTGATTGCACCCTCGCAACAAGCTCCCAGAGTCCCCACGCCTCGTTCTCACACCAGCCCCGGTTTCAAGCTGCCACCGCGATGTCACTGAGGGCAGAGTTAGGGAGTTGGGTCCCTGTGAGGGCTGTGGGATGACCCAGGAGGGCCCTGTTGATGGGACACCCGTGACCCAGAAGCCTCGTTGCCTTATAAAGCATAAATGATCTTTCTGCCAGTCTCTTGGGGCTAGAAGGGAAACGAACCTCTGACTTCACTCTGTGATCTCGTGCCCTTGGTGGAGGCTTCCCGAACATGTGAGTCATAAGGACCAACCACCTGCTCGCTGTAGGAGCTCATCCAAGGAGATGGTCCGACCTCCGACGCGCATACATCTTCCCACAGAGAGAAGGGCCATGAGTGGTCGGTGCGCGAGGCACAGGGCATTCCCACAGTCACCTCCTTTCTGCAAGGTTGCAGACCCAGCTGCAGGCAGGGGACGCCTCGTTGTCACAGAGCCTGCAAAGGGCACGTTGGAACTCCGCCTGGGGGCCCAGGGCATTGCGCTCCCAGACCACTGTGCGGCTCAGCCTGGCAGATGCCAAGAGCTTCCCATGGAACGAGGGCCCAACTCAGGCCTGCCAGCCTGAAGCCTGGCCATCCAAGCTATCCCTTTGGTGGCAGAAATCCCCAGCTTTTTCTGGGTAACATGGATGAAGCAGCCCATCCCGGTAGAAACACATCTCTCATACAGTCTTGGTGTCCAGTGTCAGGGAGCTCCATGGACACCGTGAGGCCCATGCTAGGACCCCAGTTCGGGACCCAAACTGCACAATTCTCCTGCACCGACCTAGGACCATGGGTCAGGCTGAGCTGAAAGCCTTCACTGCACCTGCTGCCATCCTCATATCCTGAGATTCTCCTCCTTTTATTGCCCCAGGAAACCCTGGCTCAGAGAGGGCATGGGCCTCGCCCAAGGTCACACAGCCAGGAAGCCGCAGGTCTGGACCAGGGAGCTTGGAGGGAGCCCAGTGGCCAGTGAGCCCCCTCGGGGCCATGCCCCCTCTGCCCCCTGCTGCGAACAGCCTGCCTTCTTGTGGACTTCACCCCGTCAGGCACTTCCAGCAGCCCCTCACTTCTCTAAGCTCAGTGGTTCTCCTGGGAGGGGCCCGGCTGACCCTCAGCCGTTCCTTCTGCCCAGCCCATGAGGCAAGGCCAGCCCATGGACCCATGTTGGCAGCCCAGGGTTGGGGTAGGGGCCTCGGGCCGCAGGCTCGCTCAGCCTGCCTGTCCTGGGCCAGCGAGGGGCCGCTTGTCACAGGAGGACCGAGCTCATCACCATCATCACAATGGCCTCTGCCATCTGTGAAGCTTGGTCTATGTCTGGGGAGTGCTGGGAATGCTCCACCCACCGTCCCGTGAACCCTCCCAGAGCCCATGTGGCAGGGAGGGGACGCAGGCTATGCCAGGTGGAGTGACGCGCTGTCCGGTGGTTCGAGGCCCTGCACCACAATCAGGTGTCCTTGCCCACCTCTCCCACCACCACTCCGCTCCAAAGGGGCTCTAGAACATGTCAGGATCTTTGCCACCCCAAGGCCTGCAGTGCTCTTTCTCTCCCTTAGCACAACGGCTTCTCCTCATCCCACATGTCCCAGCTCAAATGTCGCTTCTCCAGGGAGCCTTCCCGTGTTGCCCTAGCCAATCAGGCCCCTGCTGACCTGGTTACTGATGACCTCATCCGGCTCCCAGCTCCACGAGGGTGGGCACGGGCCTGCCCCTTCAGCCCAGTCTCCCTCCCTCCCTCCTCCAGGGACAATCTGGGTTGGTCATGTGTATCCCTGAATCCAAATGTCTGTTCCCCCCATCTCTGTCATACTGTCTCCCAACTTCCTCCCCTCTCCACGGGGTCTGCCTACCCTATTCTCCCCTGTGGTTCCCTCTTCCCTCGCCATCCGACACCCTTGCAATCCCTGCCCCTCGGTCTGGCCTGGGAGCACTACTCAGCCTTGGACCTCGGAGTCCCCAAAATGCCAGATTCTGATGCAGCCCACGCCCATGCGCTGAGCACACTCTTGGCTGCTGCCATCAGTCTATCAGATTCTCACTGGACCGGCTGGATGAGTTTAAACAAAGGATGCATTCTTAACTGCAGGGTCCTTCCTTTCCAGTCGCATTCTGACTTGGGTTCTTACTGCTGGGGCAAACTCAGGAGCACGTTTAGCCTCAAGGTCTGGTGGGGGCAGTCCGGAAGCCATAAGACTCCCTTCCTGCAGACCTGAGCACTTGCAAACCCTGGAGAGGAGATGGAGAGTCTGGAGGGCCCTCCAGGGACTCCCTGGGCCAGTCCCCAGGCCCCTGGCTGGACTAGAAGCCCCTTTTGTTCCCATTCTCTCATTGGTTTCCCGGGATAACTACCCTTTCTGTCCCAGACTCGCCAGGCATGGTGCCCGGCTGTTTGGCCAAACACTAGTCTTGGGGCTGCTAGGAAAACACTCTGTAGATGTGGTTCACGTTAGTAAAGGTTAGCCTCAGTAACGGGGATGGGCAGGGAGGCTCATCCCATCTGCTGGAGGCCTTGAGAGCAAAACCTGCCTGCTTCCCGGGAAAGAAATTCTGCTTCAAAATGTCAGCTCGGGCCTGGGTCTCCAGCATGCCAGCCTGCCCTACAGATTTCAGACCTGCCTGCCCCCACGACTACTCAAGCCAATTTCCGAAAATACGGCCATGTCCGTGTCTGCGTGCTCCCCTCTTTATCTCCCACTGGCTCTGTCTCTCCGGAGGGCTTGGCTGATACAGCGTCCTACCTACGCAGCAGAATGTCCCTCAGTGTGGACTGAGGAGCGGGGGACACCCGCCAGGACATCCTGATGCTAAGTGTGCCCTCTCTTCCCCGGGATGCCTACCTTGTGCAACAAGACACTGGTGCGTGAACGGAACAGTGATGTCTTCTGGCAAGTGCCGGGCAGAGATGTGCAGGGAGTGGCCCCAGGATATCTGATTCTGCCCAGGGACAGTCAAGGCTCCTTCTATTCCTGGAATCTCCTGGAAGCAGACCCTCCAAATGCAGGAAGGACGTGAGAGCCTCCAATGCATGAGGCCTTCAGGTCCTTGGGACAGGAGCCAGGGCCCAGACCCTCTAGGACAGAGAGCCCTGGATCTAAGGAATGGCACTCAGCCAGGCCCCCAATGGGTCTCCTGGGAAGTCTGTCTGCCCATCGGGTTTACATGGTTCCTCTGACCACACGTCCCTGGGACCACACTTCCTGAGCTGCGGAGGACTGCCATTCTTCCCCCAAATGGCATCAACATCTCAGAATACCTACGGGCTCTGTGCTACGGGCTCCTACTAGGCTCCTTTCCTTTTGCCAGGCTAAGCATCCTGAATTCCCCCGGCCAAGCCTCATCGTGTCCGTGATCGTTAGGGTCCCGGCACATCCTGCTCCATCCAAGGGCCACCAGCACAGCCACCATCCCATCCCAACACCCTGGGGTGACTCTAGATGTGTCCCTGCCCATCGCCACATTGCACACTCCATGACCCAGTCCTGCCACCTTGACATCCCAAATAGTGCCCAAACCCCAAATCCACCCACCGTGTGCCTCGGCACTGCCACCACACTGCCCAAGATGCCCGCATCTCTTGCCTGGATGACTCCATTGCCTCCCAGTCTCCCTGCACCCACAGAGCCAGTCTGGGCTTCATGGTGCAGCCTCGCTGTTGTTTTGAATTACAAATATGATCAGGAAGTTCCTCAAATTAAAAGCCATTGTCCTTAAGACTAAAATCCAAACTGTTTAATGTGGCCCGGGCCCGGCAAGACCTGGCCCCATTCTTACCTTCACCCTGCTCAAGTACAGACACCTTAGCTTCCTAAAGTTCTTCCTCAAAGAGCTCCTGTGGCTTCCTGCCCCAGGGCCTTTGCACATACTGGCTGCTCTTCCTGGAATTTACTTCCTGTGGGCCTCCCTCACCTTAAACACATGCATATCTGGACGGACACACACACACACACACACACACACACACACACATACCCCAACACAACACTTCCTTTTACCTACTTACTTCCTTTTTCCCAGTTAACTTTTACCCACTGTTGATGGCCCATGTTCCTCCCTTTTAGAACCCTTATCACATACTCATTTGGGTTATCAGTTGGTTGATTCTATCTCCTGCATCAGACTGAGTCTGGGAGGGCAGAGCTCAGGCCCCTGTCTGCTCATCACACATCCCAGGACCCAGCTCAGGGCCTGAAACATAGTCAGCAAATGAAGGAGAGAATCAGCTAAGCATTCTGGGAGCAACAGTTAAGAACGTGACCGAGCCTGCTTCTCCTTCGCCCTCTGCTGCTTCCCTTGCTTGTGTTCACGCTCCCCCTCTCTCTAATAAATGAATAAATAAAATCTTTTTTAAAAAGCTGATATCAAATTCCATAAACAGTATGAAGCTACTCATCAAAAATGGAATTCAGCAATTTTGGATATTTGTGCCAAAAGAGATCTCTAGAATCATGTCCACCAGCGTGGGGCTGACCAGAGTTATAACTTGGTGGGGGAATTCCATGTGATGTTTGCCTTCTTCTTTGCATTTTTCTGGAGTTCTACAAGAGTTATAAAATGTTTTTATATTAAAAATAAAGCTCTCTCCCCTGAAATAAAAACATCAGGGGCCCTCCTGTTCTGCTGGAATACGGCCCCTCCTAGACCATTCCTGGCTCACCTCCCAGCTCCAGCCCAGAAGAATGTGGGACGTGCCCCACCGCTGGAAACATTTCCAGCTTGCCTTCCGGCTCGGCGGGGATGACAGGAGAGTGAATACCGAGACGCACCCTTGGGTGTGTTCTTGGAGAATGCATGATTAAACCCATGACCCCATCCTCCCAGTTTGCTCAAAGGAAGTATTTAGAGGCACTAACTGCTATTTTGCACCTTTTATCTGATATTTAGCAAAAAGAAAAGGGGGTGTCATTTAAACACCCCAGTCCCAAGAGGGAAACAGCTAGTCCTAACGAGCTCCTGGCCCCAGGCCCCGGGAGCCCGGGGCATCTTGTTCTGGGCTTAGCTCTCTCCATGAGGCAACCAGCCCACAGGGCTTGGCCCTTTAAGGAACAAAAACACACAGCAAACAGGCACCCTCCAGGCTGGGGACATGACCACACGATTAACAAGGACTCCACTGAGCAGGAGCCAAAGAGCATGTCCCCCGCGGAGCAAGTGGGGACTGTCATATCTGAACCCCACGCCGAGGCCACCCAGGACCCCGTCTCCCCCACAGCAGGCACCATTCCCCTAAGGAATCTGATCCTGAGGCAGGACCGAGCCACCCCTGGGGGACCCCTTAACCCTATGAGCTGGTGAGGCCCTTTTTGCTTGAGTCACTTGGGGTCACTTGCAACAGGAAAGGTCCACATGGATGTGTCTCTGCACAAGGCTGCAGCCACACCAGCATCCCCAGACCCTCTCCCGCCACCGTTACTCTCACTGAGGGCTGCTGTTCCCGGCTGCGGGTGAGGACCCCAGAGACCCCCTTAGTAGAAGCTGTATGTTCATCTGGAGGCGCACACATCAAGGTCAGATAGTGTGGGGAAAGTGGTGGCCGGCCAACATCACTGTGAGGCTTCCTTCTTGCCTGGGGACAACCTGCAGTTCTCCCCCCCTACCCCTCTGCTCCTTGAAGTCTTTACTTGTGGGTCCCTTGGCCTGGAAAGCCCCTTCCCTGCTCTCCCTTCTTTGCTGGTGAGAGTCCCATCCCTCCTTCAAAGGCCGGCCCTGTGTTTCTTGCTGAGCAGCGGACATGCCCTCCTCCCTCTCTCCCAGTGCTCCCCGCTGGGGCTGCCAGCCATCCCCTCTTAGGTGGCAGTCCCATACAGATGAGCCTGGCCTCCCGACTTTTCTTGGCAGCCCTCCTGCTCTGGCTGGGTGCCCCTCCTAAGACTCCCTCCCAGGAGGGCGGTCTGGTGACTCCCGCCCTGGCTGGACGCACACTTGGCCTCAGATGTTCCCTGTGCCTTCTGGGGGCCCAGCCCTGGGGCACGGATAGGGGCAGGGGCACCCCTGGGTCCCCAGGAGCCTCCAGACCCCTCACTGCCCAGCAAAATGGTGGCTGACAGGGCTCAGGAGGGGAGATCCAGTGCATGAACAGTGATTATCCGGTAGGACGACAATGGGGGGACTAAGTCCTGCACGTTGGCCCCCGGGGACCGCGGCTCATTGCACATGCTCAGCAAAGTCCTTTCAGTCAACAAATATCATCCCAATATCTCCTCTGAGCTGATACCCTCTGGGCCTTCTAAGCCTTTACTTAAAGATGAGCTTATTATTCTCAATTGGTGTGAACGTGGCCAAACGAGAGGCCACAGATCGTGACCATCTTCTCAGTGTCAGTTCCCAGGGGAAAAAACAGCACCACCGACTTGGCATTGTCACGAAGCCTTTCTTGGCCAGAAGCACACAGTTAGAGCCCTCGGCAAAGCCGTCTGTGTTGGGGCATACTCCCTAGTTCTCAGGTCCTTGAAACAGCTTGGGGTGTTGGCTCTGAGCCCACCGTGGGCCTCACACCGCCCCACTGCAGGAGCACTGGGGGGTGCTCAGCGCTGATGCTGGGGACAGATGTGTGCAGAGGACCCCGCCCCCTAGGCCTGAATGCACGCCCCCCACCCCTGGAGACGTCCTCCTACCTCCAGCCGGGTCCGGTCCACGTCCTTGGGCAGTTTGACACGAATTCGGTTGGTGACAATGAGGGTGTCATAAGGATAGATCTGTGGGGAGAGGAAGCTGCAGGTTCACCCCAGGAAGCAGGCGTGGGCCGGGACCAAAGGGCGGAGCCGAAGGCCAACGGAGAGTACATACTTGCGCCGGCATCGGACACACACATTTCATAGGAAACCACAACAAAAGGAACTTTTAACCTGGGCAGCTGTGTGGTGGTGGGAAGAGGTCAGCGTGGCAGCAGGCGGCCCCTCTTACCTTGTATTCTGTAAGAGACAGAGCAGAAGCCACGCGTGGCGGTTTAGAAAGTGCGGGAACGAGGTCCAGCGGCGGAAGCAGTCCCGTCCTGGGGACACCACTCCCCCACCCCCTGCACTGGGTCGCTAGTCCTCAGGGGTGGGGGCAGATACTGCAGAAGGAACCGGGGAGCAGGAGGCATGGTCAGGAGGCTGGAGGCCAGACTGGGAGCCGGATGCAGCACCATGTTCCTCGGGCACGATACTGTCTTCCTGGATTCCGGGCTGCCCTGAGAACGCGGCTTGCCTCGGTTTACCCACCTGAGGAGCCAACCTTCCAGGGTGGTTTTGGGGGCATTGCAGAGATGGACAGTTGCACAGGGTCTGACCCCTTGGCCTCTTTCTCTCTTACCTTCTTGACCCTGTAGCTCCTCCTTTATACTCCTGAGTCCTCCACCCTCGCTTTTTAAAAGGTTTTTCTGCCAGACTAAAATCAACGTGTCAGAAAATAGACTTGAATGGATCAGAGGGCCTCTGTGAGCATGTAGAACCCACAGAAAGCAGACCCCTAGGACATGGGCCGCAAGCTGGTCTTGGGAGGGGGACCCTGACAAGGGGCCTAGGCGACATGGGCCAGTCCCTGAATTTCCCAGCGGGCCCCACACAACACCCAGACGTGCCAGCTCTGAGCCACATGCAGGGGGCTGGCTGTGAGCCCCCAGCGTGAACCAGCAGCCCATGAGTGCACGCTCCCGCCATGCAGGGTGACAGGGGCCAGTGAGCACCCCACCCAGGAGGGGCTCAGAACCAGCAAAGCCCAGTCAGGCTCCTGCCAGGCAGCCGGGGTCACACCAGGAGTACCAGCTTCTGGCAAGCAACCTTCCTGGTTCGAAGCCCGGGAGCCCCACACAGCTGGGAGGAGTCTGGGACCTGAATTCACTTGACTCAGACCCCAGAGGCATTCTGTCGTGATGTCTCCCCCCTTATTGCCACAGAATGTAATGGTGGGTGATGGGGTTGGCCTCAGTCCTGGTACAGGATGGCGATTCTGACACACAGCTCTCTCCCCCAGTGACTGGAGTGACCAATGGATTGGGACAGGGTCAGCTGTCCTCAAGAATGAGGAGGAGGGAAGGGAGCATGTCATGTAACATAAGAATGGAAGTAACCAGCTTCCCAAGGGGTAACGAGTGCCCCCATTTCCCCCCACTGCGTGACGCTCGGAGCCTTTGCCAGGTGGTCCCAGAGGGGCCCATCTCCGAACGAGATTGTGGGAATGTGTAAGAGACCCCTGCCCAGCCAGAGACCCATGGGGGTCCCCGCATCTTGTACCTCGCGTGCCCCAGCTGGCATCCAGGTCTGCTCCACCAGGGGCCAGATTGGCATTCTGGAAGAGAAAGAGAGAAGGCGGCAGGAGGCAGGTTGCTGGGGCGGGTGGTCGTGCCTTGGTGCTGCCCGGCCTGGGTGGGAGGATGGTGGGCTCCCCAGAGTCCCTGGTGCCTTGGCTCTGTAAGGGCCATGCTGGGACACCCTTGGCGGGTTTTCTCGCATGCCTCCCCCTTGCCTCCCAGGCCAGCACAGACCCTGCCTGGCCCAGCTCTTCTGCCCGCCTTCCGAGCCTCCTCCCTGTGCCCCACGGCTCCCTAGGGATGCAGCCCAGCCTGCTGTGGAGGCCAGCCCGAGGGGGCCTCTGCTCCCCTCCAGACCCCATGGTTCCCAGGCACCCAGGAGGGCTGGTCCGTACAGCCCCCGGACAGAGCTCTGTGCGCCTGAGCAGCCGTGACAGAGGATGGCTCTCAGACGGGGACATGCCGAAGGAACATGGGCCACTGTCTCAGGTGTCTGCCTCCCTCGTTCATGGCAGTCATCAGCGGACTACCATTTCCATGCATCTCCACCACCCAGGTCAGGAAGTCTCTTAACTTCCGCTAGCCTGAAAAAAATCACCCCACACACCACTAAGGAGGGTCTGGGCCCCCAAAGCAGGTGCCGAGCCCCTGTATCTCTACCCCCAACTCCTGTGTCTGGCACGATACCACGAGTCCAGCTCTGCTACAGCCCCTGGTCCACAGAGCTGCTGGAAGAACACGGCTCCTACAGGCCCAGCACCTGCTGTGGGGTCTGACATGGGCCCTGGGATCCTGTGCGGGGGGGCTTCACGGGAGTCCTGCAGTCCCAGGGCTGGGTCACGCCTTGCCCTTGACAGGGCGGCTGGTAAAACACGGTCAGCACTAGTTCCTGAAGTACAGGAGTGACCTGCAAGGAGCAGGTGTCGTCCCAGAGAATGTGCGGGCAGTAGACAAGCCCCAAGTCCTTCATCCCAAACAGGGGAGACAAGGAGGGTGAACGGGCAAGCACATGAGTGGAGGGTTGGAGCCGGTCTCTATGTAAATATTTGGTGTTTTGTTCATCACGAATTTTCTTGCATTGACTTGGATTTTAAAAAACACTGCCTTAGAACAAGATTGACATTGATTATGGAGCCTTTTGGCAAGTGCCCCACTTGCCTCACCTAGTGTCAGCCCTGGGCCAGGCGCCCTCACCCCCATCCACTCTCCTGACCGTCACAGAATCACTCTCCTTAGCAGTTTGCAAGGACAGATTTTGAGACATTTTCTCATGACACTGAGAAGTACCCCTATGCGCACCTGTCTGGTCCGGAAACCGGTTCCCGCCTAAAGCAAGGCAAGCCTGCTCTTCAGGCACCTTCTCTACCACCTAGCCCGTCAGTGATGTGGAAGAGAGAGGCCTCCCCCTAGTGCCCACTGCCCTGCATCACAGGCCACGGACTCTCAGGTTACCACCACCACCACCTCAGGCAGTTAGAGCGTCCACTGGTCTGCCAGACTCTGAGGCCGGACAGAAACTCCCAGGAGAGAGGGAAGGGCATCTTCTGGATGGACGGGAGGGGGACCAAATCAGTCCAAAGCAGCGGAAAAGCAGTCTACCTTTGGTCCTCTAAGTGCCCAGGATCTCCAAGACCTCTCTGGTGCAAGGAAGACTTGTGGTCATTCCTTAACAGATGGGGTACCCAGGGGAGCCCCACAAGGGCAGTGCCAATGGGCCCACCACTGGCTAATTCCCTTGTGGTTCTCAACAGAGGCACCAGAGAATTGAAAAGCAACAGATTATTTGCCTCTCCCATTGGTTTGGAGTTTACTAGTCGCCCACTACCCCTACAGACATGTTCTACAAGCTTTGCTGTAAGCCTAGGAGGTGGGCATCATCCTTGTGGTTTTATGGATGAGGCTCAGAGAGGTCAAGGAATGAGCCCAAGATCACACGGCAATACACAAAATTGTAAACGTTTTAACCCATGTTTTTTTGCTTCTCAAAGATGATACTGGAATTGTTAGTAGTAGGAATGAAATGAGCCCATTCAGGGCTCATTGTTACTGTCTTGCCAAGCTGGAATATGCCACTTAGTAGCCACCAGCGTGGGAGGAACAAGGGGTTGGAACTTGCTTTTGTAACAATTACTCTTGTAGTAACCAAGCTATAGAGCTTAGGATATTTCACGTGTTTTAACCCATTACTTGTCCTCACACTGATCTTAAGAGGTCAGGGTAAATTCTTTTAAAG
This sequence comes from Mellivora capensis, assembly GCA_004024625.1. NCBI lineage: Eukaryota > Metazoa > Chordata > Mammalia > Carnivora > Mustelidae > Mellivora > Mellivora capensis. The sequence continues at coordinate 44,986 of PISX010004601.1, forward strand.
CCAGGACTCAGAAAATACAAGTGACTTTCTCGAAGACATACACCGGGCTGGTGGCAGAGCTGGGATTTGAACTCAGGGCTCAGCATGGCAAGTGTCCTTTCCAGCGTCATCATTGGAAAATACCAGGCCTCTTTAATTTATTCAGGTTTCCTTGTACACAGGCATTTTTGCAAATGCTTTACAGGCATATGAAAACCTGATTCAAAAGATAGAGATTTTTCCCATCTACCTAGTAGATGGCTTGCTGCTTGCACTATTCAATCACTCCAAACGACTTTTACTATTTTTTTTGTTGTTGTTGTTCATTAGATTCACACGTCTGATTCCAAATGCCACATTCCAAGTGCCTCCTGTCTTGAATTTAATGAGGATCCCAGCACAGGCACGCTGCTGGGTGTGCTTAAATGTACAAAGACTGCCAGCTGAAGACGTGCCATCATGAACTAGAGTCCCCTCTATTGCTATTAGAATCTGTCATCCAGCAGGAGAATTCAGTCTCTAAGTATTCGCCATCAGGGTTTTTCTGTCGGTGGCCAGTGGTCATTCTGTTAATAACAGACCAGGGGACACATGCTGATGGCCACGATGCCTTACCCATGGGAGCGCCTGTGACAGGTGACTACTGTCCAATTTATTCCACAGAGAGGAGAGCTTCCGCCATGAGTGGGCTCCGTGGCAGGCTGGTTAGCGGGACAATTAAATGAGCTCTGGGACTCAGGGTGCTGGTCCCTTATGACAAATCTCTCTCAAAGCAATAACTTGAAACCTCTCCCCCCACCCCGCACCTGCCATGAATGGATCTCCTTCCACTGGACAAGAACTACACACCGGTCATGTTTGCCTCTTTGCCCTGGTTACTAGGAAGCTCAGAGCTAAGCTCCAGCGGTCTGGCTCATGCAATATTCTTTTGTTTCTGATAGGATTCTGATACATAATTTCTTTCAGAGCTTCCTCCTCTGCCCCTTTGTGATTTGGGGTTGGTAGGTTTCTGGTCTCAGTGTGCCTGTGTTTTTCCTTCGGGCTGCCTAGAATCCTTTCTGGAAATAGAGACACACACAAAATAAAACCAACCTAACAAATAGCTTGTGAGGACTGTGGGCAACAGACAGTAGCGGGTGACCACATCCAGGTGCTGGGAATGGCCGCACCGTGAAAGCCTAATCATTCAAAAGCTCAAGTATCTGGCCTTCCTACTGAGTAATAGGCATAAGATTAAATAAAAGTCTTAGAACGTCTGAAAAAAAAAAAAAAAAAAACAGGAAAAGAAGCTTCGCAGGGAAAAATAACCCTAAAGCGAAGTCGCTAGTGCTCGTCCCCAATTTCCCATATCAGCAACGTGAAGAGCTAACAATCTTCCCAAGAAGACACACCCTCTTTTATCAACCACCATCTGCAGCAACCACCAACCAGCATCTGCAGGACACACAGGCTTCCCACCCTTGAGACCACAGGAGGAACATTCTCAGAGGCTCAGCTCTAGACTCTATAAAGATCTGTCTAGCCCCTGCTCTCCCTAATTCTGAGAGAGGGAGTGAAGCCTGCGTCCATGCTGGGGTGTTGGATCGGCTGTTCCCAGCTCGTTCAGGGCTGGGTGCATGTGGCGGCTGCAGCCTTTTCTGCAAGTGCTGGGAGCATCGATCCAAGCCATTCCAGCATGAACCAAGGAGGACATCTCCCCAGAAGATGTGTGGCCCAGGCACCAATGAGGCAAGGCTAGAAATGTTGAGCGTTCCTCCCTTAATTCTCTTCCACATATTGAGGAACAGTCCCAGGACTTGGCTCGAGGGCTTGAACACCGCTACCCTCCTGGGCCCCCGAGTCACAGAAAAACTGTTCCAGGTGCAGAGGACATTCTGGAAGGCTTCCACACCACCCTCAGGTCCCCAACACTAAAGCCCAAGGGTTGACATTTCCTGGTGCTGTGGGGGTCCTGTGGACGTCCTCCTGACCCCCGCCCTTGCCGTGCCCACCCCGCTGTCCACTGAAGAGGAAGCGTGGAGAAATCTTGGAAGAAAATTGAGAGAAGCATGCGGCATGCGAGCCCTGAGTGAGCCTGTTTCAGAACGGGAAGTGCAGTTAGTGGGAAGGGGGCTTCACTGGAGTCAAGCCATTCAGAGGTGGCTGGGCCCCGGATGCAAGGTATGCCCTGGTGACCGGAGGAGGCAGTCCAGGCATTACACACTATTGGCGAAACCTCTGCTGTGCAACACACGGGGGCCTCGAATTCTGAGCATCCTCTTTGGTGGAATGACTCGCCCCAGTTTTGGACAAACGTCCTTAGACAGGGGAGAGGCAGCCCGAGAGGGGGTGTCCTGAGGTTTTATAGGGGGAGCCTCTGGTACCATCATGCCCGCCCCACCTCAGGGGTCCCCACTGGGGACTAGTGAAGCTGTGGGAACAGGGACAAAAAGTCGCCCAGCCCCTCCGTAGGAACAAGTCAGGCGCCAGACTCTCTGGGCTCACATTCCAAGATCCCAGATTGGGAAGATGGGATGGGGAAGTCCAACCAGCCTTTAGCTGGGAGCAGCCAGAGAGAGCCAGCTACGGAGTGTGGGATCCAGGAAAATTATGGGCGCAAGTGGCAGCATTAGCGGTGACGGTAATGGCCCCAGATGCAAATGGCACTATTTGTGGTGACAGCTGGAGGCAGTGGCAGTGAGGGGACGATACACTCCAGGAAGGAAGTGGATCCGTGGCTCATGTTGCTCACCAACTAGCTGGTGTTGAGGTGTTGAGCTGAGTGAGGAAGCCCCTCACTAGGCTCTGGGTCACAGAAGAAGGATGTGGCTCGGAAAGGGCCTTGGGGTCGGAATGCTCTGCGTGGCTGCTGTCTCCCCCTCCCCCACACAGAGGTGTCCTGGGAGCCGGGGGCGGGGTTAGACGGGAGGTAGGGAGGGGGTCCCAGTTCCGGTCTGACAGTGGTCTGCAGAGGGGCCAGCACAGCCCCCCGGCAGGGCAGCAGGTGGAGGCGGTGGGTGAGTAGGGTCCCCAGGCCCCTCCTTCCTGCCGCGGGGTCAAGAAGCTATGGGCACCATGCTCAGGCTCCTGGCGTGGCATGGTTAGTATACCGCGAGCCAAGGAGGCGTTGAGTACCTACCCGATGGTCCAAGCCATTCTTTCCATGTCCTGGGGGAGGGTCAGATTTGGAATAGGGGAGTCCTGAAACAGACACAGCATAGCCCTGTCATGCACGCATGGAGGCCCCGCCCCTGCCGGAGGGGCCACGCCCTATCTCCATCATGACCTCTGTCCCCAGGAAGTCAGCCAGCAGGGGCATGAAGCCCCTGAGCCCGCCTAGGACACCAGGAACCCCGTGGCACCCTCTTGGGCACCTATGTTTTCTGGCAGCCTCAGGCCTGGGCATCACTTGTCACCCAGGCTGAGCTCCTCATCCAGCAGACCCAGAGAGCTGGGGACAGGAGCAGGAAGGACTCCCCATGGCGGGGGCGGGTGGTAAGGGCTGTACCATCCTGTGCCAGGGCAGCAAATGGAGGCCCGCCATCAACCAAAGTTTGTGAACTGTTTTATTTTTTTAAATGATCGTGAGCTTTTTGCCATTGGGGGATTTCACATTAAAATCCTAGTTCGGCTTCTCTTGAAACAAAAAAGGTCAGGTCTGAGACCATGAGTATCCCACAGTTGAACCGGCTGTACCACTCGTATCGCTGGCTGTCCTGCATGGGCCCCGGGCTCTGACTCTCCCAGTTAACCTCTGCAATGTGTCTGGAGAGAGTGGTGCGGGGGTTCTCTGCTATGGCCTCCTGGCTCAGGGGAAGGATATGTGGCAGCACGGCAGAGCCGAGCCCCTTGCAGGGGCAGGACCTCCCTCCCCTGGGGGAAGCTCAGGGGTCCTTTCTCCCAGCAATGGGCTGACCCTGAGCAGCTCCAGCAATAACACACAGGGCCAAATGCCAGTGCCCACTGTGGGAGCTGCGAGGCTTCTAGTCTGGGCCCAGTGGGTGGCAGATCCCATCTCCTGGTGTCCACAAGGCCATGTGCATCCATGGGACCAAGAACTGAGCCTTGGCCAGAGTTGGGGTGGGTATCATGCACAGAACTGCCCGCCCACCCAATCCAGGACCCAAGGAGGCTCATCTCTCAGGGAGTCCTCACAAACTCTGGGGGCTGAGACGACACTCTGCACAGGTCATGTGTGGACCCAGGAACGACTGGCGGCGATGCCTCAGCTGGGGAACCTATCCTGGGTACTTGTTTGCACCTACGTAGCCTGTCGGAAGGTCCGGATGTGGGTCCGAAAGGGCCTTTTGCTACATCAAGGTCAGGGTTCTCAAACTTCTTTTAGCAAAGAGATTTTATATGAAATCCAACATACAAAAGAGGGGGCAGGGGAGTTGGACATAGAAGAGGGGCAAGGGGCTAGACCTGCTGTGTCACCCCTGTTCCTCCTAACATCTCTGAAGACTCCCATTCAACAGAGGGGAAATTGAGGCCCAGATCAGGGGGCCAGCCATGGTCACACAGCCCCGGGATGCCAGATGAGACCCCCCAACTCACAGTCCTGGGCTCGCTCCTAATTTACATATAGAGCCAGGCACGCTCGGGGACGTGAGGCTGTGGGGTTGAGGATCTGAGGGACCCTCCACTGAGACACAGGAGCTCCTGATCCACAAAGATGCTGGAGCAATGTTTTTCAAAGTGGGATCCCTGACCAGCAGCATCAGGCTCCCTTGGAATTGGGTAGAGAGGCAAATTCTCAGGGCCTGCCCCCGACCTGCTGCTTTGGAATCCCAGGGCTGGGGTCCCATGAGCTGTGGTTTACAACCCCTCCAGGGGATTCTGATGGACACACTGTTTGGGGACCTTGAGAAGAGCAGTGCCCTCACCTCTGTCCTGTACCTGGAGGTGCCACTGTCACCCAGACAGCTGTCACAGGGTCCCGTGCTCAGGCTGCCCCCCTGCAGTCTCTGCATCTGACTGCTTTGTATAAAGCCCAGAGACCCTACTTCAGTAGATCACTCTGTTCTCCTGACTTTGTGATGACAACTGTCCTGGGTGTCTCTTCTACCTACCTGGAGCCCCCATCACATAATGTCACAAATTCTGCTTCAACCATCCGACGGGATTTCAGAACCTCGTGGAAAGGAGAAGAGTCGATGATATTTTCCCCATTTTTACCTCTTCAGATGTCCTCTCCATTCCGAGGCCCAGAGTCTTCTCTTACCATGTCTCTCTGCTTGGACACCTGCCGTCTGCGATTCTTTAAACATCTGCTCGTGAAAAATGCTTAGTGTTCCTTTGAGAATTTCTTAATTTCCCCATTCATTCCTGCAAGATAGGCTCCCTTAGTGCAGAATTTGCGTTGACAGCAACCATCCTCTGGCACACGGAAATAGGCCCCTTCCTTCTGGCCCTGTGGATTCTGCAGAGAATCCCACCTGTCTCCAGGTGGCCTTGTCCTCTGGGGAGTCTGTCTGTCTTCTACTGCAGCAGCTCTCAAGACCTGCCACCCTCTGTCTTCAGATTTCAGCTGTTCTCGTTGTAACTGGGTTGGGTGTGAGCTGCCTTAGATTCATCCTACTCGGGGTTCTTGAAGTTCCTTAAACCTGTAGTTTAGGTCTCTGGCCACCGTTGGCAAGTGTTCAGCTGTATCTTTGAATGCTTTTTCCAACCTGCTCTCTTGTCTCCTCTCAGGATTCTACCGTGACAGATACTGCCCCCCAGATCTCTGAGGCTCTGTTCAGCTTCTCCCTGCTGTTTTTCTCTCTGTTGCTCAGACAGGGTCATTTCTGCTGCTCCATCTACGAGATTGCTGACTGTTCTACCATATTCTGCTATGCTGTTTCTGAATCCATCCAGTGAATTTTAATTTTGGTTATTTTATCTTTCAGTTTCATAGTTTCCACTTGATTCCCTTTTTGGGGGGGTGGTAATGTCTATTTCTTTGGTGAGGTTACCTTTCTTTATTTTCAGGTGTTTCCAGAGAATTTGTACTTTTTTGCTGAAGCATTTTCTGAGTGGCTGCCCTAAACATCCTTGTCCAGGAACCCCAACACCCGATTCTTGTCAACATCATATCTGCCCCTTGTCTTTGCAGGTTCAAATCGGCAAGTGGCTCTTGGTGTGGGGCGTGGTCCTCTATCATCTCCCAGACATGACATCAGAGGACACTGGATCCTGGAAGAGCCTTCTATTGGAGCAGCTGCCGCCTGTCTGGGCCTGGTGCATTATAGCCTATGGTTCTGAGGACAAAGTGGTTTTCAGAATGCTTGTCAATGTGCTCTTCTGGTCTGCCTAGTCCAGCTGGGGTTCCTGGGATGGCCCGTGGGGGAGGGATGAAACGTGCTTCCCCATTTGCTCTATGCCCCGAGGTTGAGATGGGAGACAAAAGCTGCCATGGGGAGAGTCTCTTGGGCCCATTCTCCAGGCTGCCCCAGGCCTCCTGCTTCATACCTGCCCATGCAGCCTGGGGAGGAAGAGGTCGACCTGGCCACTCAGAGCTGCTGCATGGGAAGTGGGAGACAGGGGCCCTGTGTTTTCCTTCAAGTCCTGGGGTCCCTAGCCAGCTCACCTTCCTCTTTCCACCCTCGAGATTTCTGCAAGTTGTCTGCTGTATTGTTTTGGGGGGGGTGTTGGGGTTATACTTAGTATGGATGAGCAAGGAGAGAGGAGACTCCCCTATCTTTCCCTCCCCCCCAGCTGCCATGTTGACCCTTCAAACTTGGCCTCTCTGGAGCTGGGAGGAGCCATCAGCAGATTTTGAAGCAGATTTTAAAGGTCCCAGTGACCTTTAAAGGTCCCAGTGCAGTCAGGGCTGAGAGCCACTGGCTTAAAAAGTCCCTTTGCACATTCAGAGACTTTCCCTGGCCCTTTTAGGCCTGTGCATTCCATGGGACCTCCTCTTATAGGTAAGGAAGTTGAGGCCCTGTGAGAGTAACAACCCCTACAAGGTCAGTGTGTGCTCCCACAGAGGATAAAATAAGAGCCTTGGACTTCTGGCTTCATGAACCAGTGACCCTGTCTGCACCAGTGGCTCTGTGCCTGTGTGGGTCTGCAAGTGTGCGTGTCTTCTGGGCACCTGCGGGTCGGATGGCAACAGGTAGCTGTGGGAGTGTGTGCTCTGTGTGTGCACAAGAGAGAAGGCAGATCTGTTGGACCTGGGACGGGGCAGCAGCTGGGGAATTTTGAGTCTCATTGGCCCCATAAGCACTGAACACCAGCCATCCTCATGTCCATACTCAGTGCAAACAGACTCCCTTGCCACCTCCTCTCAGAAGCCCACCTGTGGCAGCCTTGCACTCAGCATTCTGCACACAGTCTCCTTGGGTCTGTAGTTCTTCTGGGCTGACTGGCCAGAGGTCAGTGGATCTGCTGGACGTGCAAGAAGGGGCCCAGATACAGCTGGAAACAAGCAGCTCATCACCATCTCTGGGGAGGGCCTGTGCACAACTGAGCAGGAAAGCCCTTCCCTGGGCACATCTTCCACCAACACCCGGATATAGAATGTGGCAGCCACATGGCCCTGCGGGGGTTTGGGTCCAGGAGGGGGCTGGAATGGCCTTCAGTTCCGAGTGACTATGAGCAGGAGGCCCGAGGATTACCCAAGCTCCAGGCTTCCAGAAGAAAGCAAGACGGGCACACTGCAGCTAGGCTTGTGGTCTTGACCATGTGTTGCCATGACATCCCAGAGGCTCAGGTGATAGGATGCCCGAGGCCTCACAGGTAAGCCCCAACACCCTGATGCTTCCTGCCAGCCTGATGGGATCATCCCCGTTTTTACAGATGAGGCCATTTTAAACACAGACAAGTTTGCTCTTATGCTCAAAGTCACACAGCAAGTGACACGCTGGGATTCAAGTGTCCGTGGACCAGCACCCAGATATAGCACTCTCTGCTGGCCCATCCTGTGATCTCGAGGACACTGTCGCTGTCTGCGTCAGCAATGGCCACTGTCATCCCCTCTACCCCACCAGGAGCAATGCCACATCCCAATGAGGGAGGACGGCGCTGCTCTGGGAAGGCCCAGGTCCACCCAGTGCTCTGGGGAGCACTCACCGAGAAGCTGCCCCATGCAAGTGAGGGAAGCCCAGGGGCATCCTCATAGCACCCCACTCTCCAGGGGCTAACAGTCCACAGGGAAGAAAGGACACAGGGTTATAAAGAGCCCCTGGCCTGGGTTGAGGGAATAGAGAGCGCTTCTATTTGGGTGGGGGTGTCTCAAGACTCCAACACAAATTTGGAGGGGAGAAGGGGGGCCCTGAAACATTGGCTCCTTTCCCCGAACACTGCATCACCTGTGGCTTGGGTCCCTGCCCACAAATCAGAGGCTACACCCTGTCCAGTCCCAGAGGATAAGCCTGCTAGAAACAGGGGGCACAGAGAATTTTGCTAAAATTCCCCCATCAAATGGCAGTAGGCTTTGCCCAAGGATGCCCACTTTCACAGCTGGGGGTGGTCTCCCCCATGAGAGGCCAACACTGTTATCTGGGCCAGGGTCCCGTCCCTGATACCTGGAGTGCTCACTGCTCTCTCCATGAGCTGGCCAGGAGCAGGGGCAGAGAGCAGTCTGTCCATCCAGTGGGAGACCACAGCCTTGCAGAATGACCTGGCTGGCCATGCCCTCCCCAGGAGTCTGTGCGCCAGGTGACCTAACTACCTGATGAATTCCAGGGTGCCCCCCAACCCTGACCCTCTCCCCTAGCCCTGACTCTCTCCATGCCCTGCAGATCCTCTGGGACCCTTCCTGCCCCGACACAACACAGCACCTCACCCACCTGCTCACTCTTGATCTCCCCTCTCCTGCAGCATTTGGCGGACACTGGAAATGGGGGGGAAGAGGACTAAGAGTGAGCTGGGAATGGACCCGGAGAATCGCACCTTCTTTGGGCCTCACTTTGCAGAAAGTAACACAAGCTCAGGATCATGTTTATCAGGAAGAAAGTCCCGGGTTCAAAGGTTACCCACTTGCATCTGGGAGCTGAAGACCTGCAGGGACTCTGTTCCCTGTCCATCCATCCAGCCCTGGGCAGCTTGGCCTGGACGTCCAGTCTCCTGACTCCACACGGAGAACCGCCCTATTCTTTCCTTACTTCTGAATAAAGGTGTCTCCATCTACCTGAGCCAGAAATAGCCCGTGTCATTCCTGATTCTGTCCCCACCACGCACCCCTAACGGCTCACATGTGGTCTTGCCATTCAGACCCCTTAGGGGCCCCCCCGCTGCTTATGGGGATACCCCAATCCCTTGTGCTTGGCCAAACAGCCTCCAGTCTATCCTCTGTGAAGCTGCCTGTCTTTGTTTTAAATATGAAAAACAGTCCATCTCACCTGCCCGCTCACCACTGACCCATTCCTGGCAGACAGAGCAGCTTCCTAGCACTGTCCACAGACCAGCTGGGTCCTGGCTAGTCCCTCTTCTGCCACCCCTTGCCTTCCTGTTGCCCAAGTGGCCACCCTGCTTCTTGCCTTGGCATATGCTTGGACATGCTATTCGTGCTGTTTAGAACATCTCCCAGGGATACCTCCCCCTAGCAGCCCCCCCAGGGTGCCCCCTACCAGAGCAACCCCTCAGAACACCCTCCTCATAGGACACTCTCCCCAGGGACACCCTGTTGGGACATCCTTTTAAAATACCTCCCCCCTTGGACACCCCTCTAGGACACCCTCCCAGGACACTGTCCCCCAACCTGGCTGATGGCAATCGCCTCCCATGGTCTTTCGTGTTCCTACTCAGGCCTGTTAAAACCTGCATCAGCCGAGGTCGGGGTTCTGGAGAGATCCCTCTGGGGCCACGTCACAGTTGGATGCCAGGCTGGAGTCCTCCGCAGGCGACCCAGTCCCGTGCGCACCGCCGCCTTCACCCCTACCGCACAGGCCCCAGCGCTGGCCCTCAAGCCCACCAGGCTTCCCCCGAGCAGACTCAGTGTTCGAGCCTTATGCCCCCGTCGAGTCTTGCTCAGTCTTCCTCACCTGACTATAGTGAAAACTGCCCCCAGCACCTCCTGACCTCCTCACTTGTGGGGCACTGATGCGTACTCCCTAACTTTGTTCTGGTCTCAGCCCCCATCCCACTAGCACACAGGCCCATGGGGCAGGGGACGGCATCCTTGGCACGATCCCCAACACCCGCCACGTGCCATAACACTGAAGATGCTTGGAAAGTATCTGCTGAGGGTCGGGCCTTGTCCTGCCTGTTGAGGAGGAGAAGGCACTGACGGGCTTCTCCAGTCCTGCCATTGGTGGATTCTAGCCCTCGAGGCCGCGGGGGAGACCTACCCACCAGACGTCCAGCTGCCCCAGGCTAATCTCAGAGATCGGCACACAGCAAATCTCGGTGTCTCGTTCTTTCACTCGTGGACAAGGAAATGGGGGAACAATTTTGTCAATACTCCAGGGGAATGACAGGGAACAGGCCATTTCTGACCAAGCTTCATGCCCAGCGAGCCCTGGGAGGGAGCTGTGGCCGCGACCCTGAGCCCGGCCCCAAGCCAGGCCCCAGGCAGTGATGAGCAGCAGGTGAAAACAAGCATGTCCCATCAGACACAGGACTCCACGGGAGGGACACACAGAAGGAGACACAAAAGCCAAAGCCATGGGACCACCATCTGGCTGCCTCAGTTTCCAAAGCAGAGCTCTTCCCGCCCAACCCCCTCCTCCATTCCTCTCCTGCTCTGGTGCCTGAGGAAGGGCCTGCATCTTCAGAAGCCCTGGGCTCTTTCTAGGGGATCACTGAGTCCTCTGGACGGGGTCCCTGACCAGCCAGGCCTTTGTCTTCAGGGCGTGGGGACCTACATCCCCTTGTGTTCTTCTGGGGACAGTGAATCTCCTCCCGAAAGGCTCAAGACCCCCTTTGCATAACAAAAACCCAACGTCAGGCCTTCCCTGTGCAGAAACCAGGCCAGTTGGGAACACAGTCCGTTACGCACTCAGCCCTGATAAAGCACGAGGTGTAGGATGAAGGAGGAGAACAGTCGCTATAACACGACGTGTATTTCTGGGAGACCCTCTTCGGAGGCAGAGGCAGCAGAAGGGTGGGCCAGAAAGAAGGGTGTCACACTGGCTTGTCACTGCCACCCGAGCACCTGCTTCTCCACTGGGGAGTGGGGACTGGACCACACTCACACCTGCCTCTCTGCCTAGCCCTGTGTCCAGCACGTAGCAGGTGCTCAGTAAACGTCTGGGGGTGGGATGGGTGAGTGAGCGAAGGGTGAACGCAGTCCCGGGTGAGATGCGCCGATGGGGTCGATGGGGTCGTGAATGGGGTGAGCCGTGTCTCCGCCCCATTGGCCCATGGAGGCCCCGGGGGGAGGTGCGGGGACAGGGGTGGTATTCGGTGCGCGGTGCTCCCTCCCGTTGGCGTCTCTGCCTCGCTCAGCTCCCTGCACGCTTCTCCGGGGGCAGGGGCCGCTCTGGTCGTCTCGGCGCCCCACTCAGCGTCTGGCACAGAGTGGGGGCTCAGTAAATACCCGTTGAATGTAGCGCATCTCAACTCAACAAACATTTACTGAGCGTCCACTGTGTTGAGAGTTGCAGTCCTACCTTCCTGGGGCGCGCGACAGATGGGTGGCCCCGGGGACGCGGGTGCGAGCGTGCCTTGCCGTGTGCAAGCGCCTTGCTCAGTGACGCTTGTTTCCGAATGGAACTGGTGTCCCTGGGCTCACTAGAGGGGAGGGAGCCCTGAGGAAAGAGGAGAGAGGGTACGCAGCCCCTCGTTGGGGAATGCTGCTGCCCTTCCTGCCCCAAGTTCTCAGCAGGCGAGCACGCGGCAAGGCACGCGTGATGGAGGCAGGACCAGCAGCCCGCGTATCGGCTGCTGCTCCCATGCCCATCGGGAAAGCAGGCAAGGTCTTCAGTGCAGAGGTGAAGGCATGGCTGCAGCGATGTGTGGTGGGTTCCCCGCTCAGTGGAACTGGCATCGGAACGCCGGGGAAAGTGAAGAAGGACAATGACGTCATAATTTCCCTAAGCAAATGTCCGTGAAGGGGAAGGCCACGCACATGCACACACGTGCGTTATTTGTACCGTGGAGGGGTCTCCCCGGTTAGAGCGTGGATTTTAGCACAGGCGAGGTGCTTCCTGCCGGCCCGGTGCACCCTGGGTGAGAAGCACTGGGACCCCGACCTGTGGCTGCTGGGCTGCCAGTGACAGGAATGACAGTGAGGGCAAGGGGACAGAGCTGAAGCAAGACCTTGCAGGTGTGTGACTGGCCAGTCAAAACGGGGTGTGCACAGCCTGGGGGCCTCGTGGGGGGTCTCCCACCTACAGGGCTCCTGGGACGACCTGGGGGCCCCTGATCCCAGCACATGCAGGCGAGGAGACTGTGCACTGGGGACAGGGTAGGTCAGCGGCAGGGGGAGAGGGGGCTGGCCAGGCTTCTCATCACATGGTAGCTCCCTCCTGCAGATGGGCTGTGGACATGAGTGGGGATCCCTGGGTCAGTGGGAGGTGGGAATCTGAGCACCACCCCACAAGGGGAAGATGAGAAGCCATAAAAGGCCACCCTGAGGTCCCCAGACACTCACTTCCTGAGAGCTCCTGGGCCTCATGGTATCAGGACGACACCCCAGGTGCGGGAGGCTGTGCGGGTGCTGGGGGGCTGGCGCAACAGGAGCCCACCACCTTCCAAAGCCACTGCCATCGGGAAAGAGACCATGGAGCAGCAAGGCCCACGATCAAGTCCTATAGTGCCCAGGGCCGTGGGTGCCTGGGAACAGAGAAGATCCCGGGGCCGGATGGCCGCTGCCAGGCTGGTCTGCACTGTGACCTGCCTATGGGTGGGATGGGCAGCCCGTCGTGTACCCCTCCCCCCCACATCTGCCCTGGCAGAAGGCACTTGCCACAACCTTGGACGAGTCGCTCTGGGGGACTGCTCTGATGTGGCCTTCCTGGGGTGGCACCAACCCGGACACTGGCCCGGAGAGCCCCCATCTAGAGCGCTGCACCTTTGGAGGGGCCAGAGGCATGGGGTTCCCAATGTCTGCTCACAAAGATCACACAAAACAAGGCACCTTCATTTGGCTTCGAGCTCTTCTTCAACAAATGGCAGCGCCCGGGCCGCCCTTCCCTCTTCCCACAGAACACTTGTGTGTGTAAGACAGGTCACACTTCGGAGTCACGAGGATAGGAATGGCAATGACAGTCTGTTTTCTGAGCATCTACTATGGGCCAGGCAGAGCGCACACACGTGTCACCTCCTCTGGTCTCTACTGACCTGGCCAGGCAGAGAGGTGGGACAGAGGCCCAGGAGTGGGGTCACAGCCCAGGGTCCCACGGCCCGTCAGGGGCGAGCCCAGATCCGCGCTCAGGCCCATCTCACAGCCATGTCAGCCCCCGAGCTCTGCCTCCTCACACCCGCATCTGCCCTCCGTGTCCCAGCTCAGCCTCAGGCGTGCACAGGAAACCACCCGCTGGGACCCAGAGACGCCGTCCGGATCTCCTGAGGGCATCACACCGTAGCTGGCTGTGCCCTTCACCTCCAGCATACAATTCTAGGACCCTATGCAGAGTGTAGCCCTCCATCTGAAAACCCCTCCCTATTTAGCCCTCCCAACCCCCAGAGTCTGGCAGTGGTCACATGTCCCGTACTCCCTGCAGACGGGGTGTCCCCGTTCCCCGGTGCCTTGCTCAGGCCAAGTGCCGGGAGGCTGTGCCTGTTGTCGACTCCCAGTCTGGACTCACCCGCCTAGACCATGCTTACGTCTGCTCTGGAGGGAAACGGGCCCCCACTTTCCAGCCCGGCAGCCTGGGATGCCTCCTTCACAATAGACCCCAGGAGCCCCATTCAGCTTTCTGGGCTGTCTCCAGCTCTGGAGTGTTCCAGGAGACACACCCATGGACGACACGTGAGCTAACCATGTCCAGGGGGAACTCACGCAGAAAGGGGGGCTGCTCTCCTACCTGATTTGTTCCTTAGCTTTCTTAACGAGCAAGGCTCAGGTCTGGGGGATGAGTTCCAACCTGTGGGGCCTCCCTTGCTGCGAGGCCTCTCACATCCCAGTTACAGCTCCTTCCTCAGAAGAACCACTCACGTGAGTAAAAGTTGTCCCCTTGCATTGTCTGGAGAGGGTCTCTATCGGTCCCGCTACTGTGGGACAAAGACTGGCTGTCTAGGTCTGGAGAGTTAGTCCTAGTGTCTGCATCCCCCTTGAGAATCAGCCAGCTGGTCTTCTGCGGAGGGAGGAAAAAGCCACGTGAGGCTGAGGCCATCGACAGTGGGACTGACCGCGTTACAGATAAGGAAACGGGGTCAGGGAGCTCAGGGGCCCAAAGGGCTTCTCCTGGGGGCGCATGGGGGAGCCACACACACCTCCCTCCCTTTAAGACAAGCCGGGGCCCTCGCCCTCCCTGGAGCCAGGATGGGGAGACTGGGGCCAAACCCCGCCCAGAGAGGTACACCCATGCCTCTGCACTGCCTCTGGCTGCTTTCCCAGCAGAGCCGCCCACCCTCAGGGCCTCACTCTTGACCTTCAGACCCTTTACTGGGAACCTCTGTCCAGCCTGTTCTCAAGCCAGCACCCCAGATGCCCCCGGAATGCCCTTGGACTAATTCTCCTTTCTTTTCAGACATGCCTCTGTGATAGAGCCAGAACTGGGTTACAGGGGCGTGGAAAGAGGACAGTGGGAGGAGGCGGCTGGGGGGGGGGCACCTCTGAAATATGGTCCCTGCTGCGTGGGACCCCGTGGGGCACCTCCAGAGCAGAATGCAAGCTGGGGAGCCTGAACTTTTGGCTGGGGAACCCTCCCCAGAACCAGCCTGCCTCTGGGCAAGGCTGTGTTCCACCAGATCTGCCCCCGAATTTACCTTCCTGTTATCCTGCTCAAAGATTCCATCCTCGCCATCTGGTCGCCTGGCGGCTGGAAGGGAAGAGGTGGCCCGTCAAGGAGATACACTAGCTCCCTGGGCATTGCCTGCCATGGTTCCCACTTCCCATCGTGCTCAGAAACAGAAAGGAATCAAGCCAAGGTCAACAGGACAAGAGCTTTTGCAGGGTCAGGGAGCGGGACGCGCCAGGGAAGCATCCCATGGGAGCCCCGCAGGTGGTGGCCATGCACCCTCTCTCAGGACGGGTCTTCAAACCCAGAGCAGGTATGCAAAGTGATGAGGTCGTAAGACACCAGTCCCCCCAACCCCGCCCCGACATCACACCATGTGTTTAGGAGCTTGGGATTTTTAAGAACACATGCTCTACTCTTCTAGTCGAACTCCAAAGGATCAGGAGGGCTTGGTCCCCAGTGCCTGCTGGGTCCGGCTCAGCTGGTATACCCCGCTGATCCTCACACCACCCCGTTCTCAGATCGGGAGACTGAGGCTCAGAGACACAACAGGTCTTGCTGAAGGCCATGCACAGGGGGCTGGCAGAGGCTGACCTGTGAACCCAGGTGCTCTGTCTCCAATGTACCTCCCATTTGCCCCCCTCACTGCCTGCTGCCCACAAAACAGAATGGCCAGCGAGCTCTGCCACTGAGAAAGTCCATGAAGAGACAGGAGGTACGATCTACAGACCTCAGGGATTGGAAGGAGTGAAAGCTCACTTTGCCACGCTGGGCCTGCCAAGAATGCTATCTGGGGCCAAGAAGTCTGCCTTTTATAGTCTCCACTGGCATTTTTTTTTTTTTTTTTGGTGGTGGGGGTGGGGTGGTCACCCCTAGGGGCTGACACTATCCCCAAGCCAGTATGATCAAGCCCATCACACGAGGGGCATATGACGGCGCTCAGTGCCCATGTGAGGACTTCCCGTATGACGCCACGGACCCCGTGCATGGAACAATGGAAGGAAGACCCCGGGCCCCTTCCCCACCCGCCACAGAGACTGAGGCCACGGTAAGGACACGCCAGGGGTGGGCTTCTTACCTGCAGCCTGCGGAGGGCTTGGACCTTCGAGCCTTTTGGAACACCCTGCCTTGTGCACCACCAAGGACAAGACTGACATCAGGCCCGAGAGCTTGGAAATTGGGGATTGGGCTACAGGACCTTGACAAGATAAGGTCACAGTTGAAGAGTGTTCTGGATATGTGGACATTTTGTTACTCCCGATGGCTGTTTCTCCTTCTTCCAGGAGAGACCATGATTTTTCCAGTGCAAAAATAAAAACCCTGTTCTCTCCATGGGCAGAGGCAAAATTACAGGGAGCCTGCACAAGGGGCGTCGTGATGGACAGAGGCACGGGCAGGACGGATGCGTGCCCACTGCCCAGGGCTTACCCATCGCACAGGCAACGGCGGTCGCCAGGCAGCAGAGCCCTGAGCATCTGGCTATATGTTCACTGTGACCTTTGGCGGCTGCCCAGTAAGCTCTGGGGACGATCAGGCCAGCGGGGACTTGGAGCTCCAGAGCACAGCCACTGTCCAACCCAGAGGAGCCTCTCAGGCTCAGAGCGCCGGTGGGAGTCAGTGGGCGCACCCCTGAGGAGCCCTCAGTGGCCCCCAAATGGACCACTACAGTGGAGGTAATTTACAAATATGAAGACAACAAAGGGCTCTTTGGGATATGAAATCCCAGCCCTCTGGGGTCACAGGGCCCAGAGGCCACCCTGGGTTCGAGCACTTCACGCAGCTGTGGGTGACCAGTTGGGTCAGACACTTATGGCAGCAGAGAGACCTCGGGGCTCAAGAAATGCACCCCCCCCCCCCAGCTGATGAGGAAGGTATCCCACCAGGATTGAGCACGTTTCCTCTGCAAATGTTCTTCCCCCAATCACCAAGGGCTCTCCAAAGGCCAAACATGCCAGCCCCTGGCACACGCGACAGATGCCCAGACGTGGGAGCAGGGGTAGGAAAATACAGGCATTCGGCACTTGGTATTATTTGCAGCCTGCCTTCCTGAACCACTCTGAGCCTCAGTTTCCTGGTCTGTAAAATGGGCAAATGACGCCCACCACCCACCCCCGCTCTGAGTTGCGAGGCTCCCGTGGGGTAATGCGTGTAGATGCTGTAATACACTGGGGGACCCAGGTCTGAAAAACGAGGAATGAACAGAGAACAGCCTTGGGGCGAGCTGGCAGCCTGGCATTTCAGAGAGTTGGGAGAAGACAGATCAATTCAGGACGACCCAGGAAACTGGCCTGAGTATGTCTGTTCCAGCAAACAAGGCTGTGCCTCTGAGCCTGGAATGTGTTTGCCATGAGGAGCCCTTCAGGGAGAGCCCCAGGGGACCTCTTTTGGGGGCGTCCCCAGGAGACTGGCTGGCCTCTGATGTTCTTTCTGGACCCACAACCCACCTGCCTTCCCCTTTCCTCCCGTCCCAAGACAGGACCCCAAAATCAAGATGAGACTATACCCCACCACAGAGGAATCCCAGAGAGTCCCGTGAGAGGTGGTTGCTTCCCGTCTTACATCAGGGAGCATGTACCGATGAATTTGCAGGGGAGGACGGAGAGAGCACCCCTATGCTAGCAGGCGGATGCAGGTGCAGGGCTGAGATGCCCTCTCCGGCCTCTGGGGCCCTGGCATCCACTCCCACGGCCGTTGCTGCCAAGCTGCATTTTGCTTACCAGTGACACAGCTACAGCCCTGTCCCTGCATCCGGACACAGCTTTCTGGCTGGTGTGGGGGGAGGGGTTCTGGTTTTCCTTGGAATCCCCTTCGAGCAGTCTGACCCTAGCATAGCATCCCTCTGTTGAGGGGACCTACTACTGGCATGTTCCTGCTCTGCGCCCCCACATCAGTGGGGCCTCAGCCAACTCCTACAAAACCTGATGGCAAGGCAGCCTCGAACCCACTCTCATGGAGGAGACGGGGAGCGGCTGTGGCGGGAGCTGCACCTGCTTCACCAATGTCAGGGGGCCCCCGCCGTGAGCACCTACAGATGGCTCAGAAGCACCACCATACCCCAGTTCCATGTGCACTCTGTGTCCTGCCGCTCCCTGCCTATCCTATGTCTGCCCCTGACTATGCAGGAAAGGGCTCTTCCGCTCCCGTCCTGTCCTGCCTCTCACTGTTTTCAATTTTCCATTCACTTCCTCTTGCTTCCTTTCTTCCTTTTTTTTCTTACGACTTTTTCAAAAAGCCATTAAATCATAAATAAGTAGACTGGAACTAATATAGTACAAGGCATACTGTTGGGCCCTAAATGCTGTACAGCGAGAGCATTGGGTCAGGGGCTGGGGTCGGGTGGATGAGCCCCAGTGGAGCCCAGAGTGGCCCCTTCTTGGCCCCAGCCTTGGACTCCTCATCCGCGGGGGTACCGAACCCAGAGCAGGCCGGCAGGGGACACGCTGGCAGCTGTCGAGCGCCTGCACAGAATAGGGGTGTCCTTGCAGCAGCTGCTCAGGCGAGGACCCTCTCATCCTCCATACTAGTGCCCCACCGCGAGGCCGGGCCACCTCACCGCTGGAGCTCATGTCCCCAGAACGGGAACGGGATGCAGGCACCAGAAAAGAGTGATGCTGATTAAGAACTGTGTGTGAGTTGGAGATGGGGCTTTGGAAAATAAATGAATTAATTAGATACAATGCTTTTAAACTGGTTGGACGTATTATCTTCAGTTAGTTAATGGTTCAGTAATGCGACATCTTCGCCCACATGATCTCAGGACAGGTGGACGTCAGCATAAGTTTCTGGAGTCTCTCCCTGAGACTCACTTTGCTGAGTGTGTATGTCTGTGCACAAACACATGCATGCTCACACACATGCTCACACTCACACCTATGCTCACACATGCACGCACACAATGCTCACACGTGCCCACATGCACCCACATATGCTCACACGTGTGCTCACACACATGCTCACACACCCGCACACATGCTCATAAACACATGATCACACACACACTCACGCACATGCACACACGCTCACACGCATGCTCATACGCAAGCTCCCCCACACATGCTCTCACACAGACTCACATTCACACATGCATGATCTCATACACATGCATTATCTCACACACATACACATGCTCTCACATGCGCACACACATGCTCTCACACGCTCACATACATGATCTCATACGTGCTCACACTCATGCATGTTCTCACACAGTGTACACACATGATCTTATACACAAACACACTTATACATGCACGATCTCACAACACACACACGCTTGCACATGCCTGATCACATGTGCGTGTGCACACACATACACACTTATGACAGTGTGTATTGCTCTGCCTGGAATGGGGGAAATCTTGTAAAATCAAAACATCTCAAATATATCAGGGGCCAGAGACATCCTAACACAAACGTTATTTCTGGAGAGTTCCCTGAGGACACCCGGGGAAGGACAGGACTCACACGCGCTGAGCCCTTTGCACACCCCATTCCCATTCCCGAAGGGACAGGTTGTGGTCGCGTTTACCCCCTGGCTGTGGCCGGGTGCTGGGTGGAGAGCAGGCACTCTGGAAAGTATATTTGCTAAAAGAATCAGGACACCGGATTTCTGAAACGATAAACGGGCTAGGGTCGTTGCTCAGCGTTCAGTCATGCAGGAATTCCCTTGCCTTTGGGTGGGCCAGGCCTCCATATCCAGGTTAAAAGCAACAACACAAGGATTCACACTGATAACGTAAAATGAAATGTCTCTCCAGGGGACGATTTAGTCAAAGAACTTGGGGCTGGAAGCTCCTTGTCTTAGATCTGGCCTGTTCGGAGGCTGCCGAGCAATTTCATGATCTGATGTACTGCTTCCTCTGCTTCCTGAGAGCACGGCCCCTCCTAATCAACGTGTGTGAATTCCATGTTTGAGGTTAGTGAAAGGCCAAGTCAGCCAGCGCCACTGTGACGAGCACAGGACACGCACCTCCCCCGCAGGCGTGAACACGGCCACCATGATGGTAAGACAGCCTTCAATGTGGCTGCTCTGTCCTTCAGCTGGGCCTTGGTCTCCCCACTTGTAACAAGGGGCCAGTCCAGACGATCTCCAAGGGCCCTAGGGTCTCACCAGCCCACCCTTCTCTGATCCCTCCAGAACATCTGAGCTCCAAGCTTCCCCAGGTGAGCGGGAATGATAAAGGTCACTGCCTTCTGGGAACCCAAGAGTTTAATCCATTCCTTTCTTTCCTGGGACGAGGAAGAAATGCACAAGGCACAGGGCCTACTGCTCTCAAGGAAAAACCGGAAATCGTGTTTGTATATCAGACCATTGATGGATCAGTAAGTCACAGAAAGCATGCTTTTATAGGATTGCATGTAACAGTGGTGCAGTTGTGGACGGGGAACGTGGCTGTTTTCTTTGGGTGCCTCCAGACAAGAACTTTACGGGAATCCCTCTTTCCATCCCCCTATCATATGCACAGCACTTCACAGGTTAGAGCCTATTTCCACGTTCATTATTTCATTTGGTCCATAACCAGCCTGTGAAGAGGGCAGGGTAGATGGGTCAATCTCATTTTGCAGAGAAGGAAACAGAGGCTCAGGATGGTGAAGCCCCATGCCCCAAATCACCCAGAAATTCCATCAAGAAACAGAGGGAGACCCGGAGCCTTCTGGTTCCTGCTCCGCGGTTCAGCCACCTGCCACCCGAGTCCCTGTCCCAGGCCGATAGGGTGGAGCAGAGGTGGGCAGTCACCTTGGAGAGGGAAACCAGGGGTTGAGAGACCCCCTCACCGCCAGACCTGTCCAGTCCATACTCGCTGATGCGACAAAACTCTCTGACTGCTGGCCCGCTATTCACTCTCTCCTCAGAAAGTCCTAAAACCCGGGAATGAGTGACTACACCTGGTTTGTTCTGTTTTCCAAAATCCTGGCTGGGTTGCATTGGGGTCCAGGAAGCCTTGTCCCCCAGCACCTCAGCTGATGTCAGCCTGGCTGCCTCCCTCCAAGGGGCATTACGGAAACCCTGGGAACCCGCTGTCGCTGAGGAACTCCCACCCCAAGCCTGCAGACATGTGCTCGCCTCGGCATTAGAGCACATGGAACGGTCCTGACTCAGAGTTGCCCGCCGAGGTCTCTGACGCAGAGGCTCCTGGGAGCCCACTTGCCAACCTGTCCTTCCTACTCAGGCTGCCCGCGGTGCCTCCCCGTCCCTGCCCAGAACATAGCGAAAGGAAGCATCCAGAAGCAAAGGGGTGGCAACAGGCATGCAGGGAACACGGCAGCAGAGGAAATCCGACTGTACCATGCTGTTTGTAGATAGGGGGTTTCCTATAGATGTTATCTTTTACGCCAGTGTCTGGGAAAGAAGAGAGAGAAGAGGAGAAGAGCGGGGTGAGCCAGCACACTGGTGTCCATTCCGCTGCTTCTCCAAAGCAGCCATCAGCCACCAGATTCCACATGGCCAGAGAGGCTCACAGGGACTGACTCCTGGGACCCACCCCTCAGACCAAGCGTTCCCCAGCCCCAGCCCGAAGCCAGAACCTAATTCAAGGGGAGCGGGGAGCGAGGCGGCTGGAGTGGGCAGCCAGTCAGACAGAGCCTTCTCTCCAGCACATTCCCAGGAGGGCAAAAGTGGCTCCCTGGTGTTTGCGCGGCTTTGGGGGAAACTCCAACACAGGCCAGTGGGGGGACGTGCAAACCCTCAGAATTGGGGGCGGGGGTGGTCGAGAGGCTTGGGAGTCATAGCAATTCCGTACAATCGGGCGCTCTGCATGGCAAGCCCAATCACGTGTCCTGGGTGCCTACCTGGGACGTGGAAATGGCGAGGCGCCTGCTGGTAGGTGCAGGGAGGAGGCTTGCTGTCTGAGAGCACCGAGAGGCTGGGGGTGCTCCGGCCACTTTCACTGCCTCCAGACGGAAGAGCAAAGACAGGCAGAAGGGAGGAAGGGGAAGGCAAAGGAAAGTAGGTCAAGTAGGAATGCTGGTTCCCAGGAAGCCCGTCTCCCCCAGCTGGTGGAGCCCCACAGACACTCTACCCAGGGAAGGGAGCGGCCCCCTGTAGACACTTCCAGACTGGACCCCACGGCTTGTTAATCCAACCTCGAGTGGACCCTTTCAAATGGCCCCATTTGTAAGCACTAGTGGCTCCAAGAGCAAAGGTCCTGTGGTTGCCAGTTCATGGGAAGGTCGGCTGGGCTCTGGGCTGGCCCCACTCTCCTCGGGGTACACATCTGGTCTGCTGTTCAGCCCCGACTGGAGCTTGAATCCAGCAAATGGCAAATTCACCAAAAACGAAAGCCTCCCTCCCTCAGTATCCTTGCGTAAAAAAGATGCCACTTTCTTGGAAGATCTGCAAATCAGTCGTTCAGAATAGGATTACAAAATCAGTCCCTAAGGGCCACTGAGTAAAATTTTACCAGCTAGAGAACAAGAGCAAGTTGGTATTCATTAGCTGCTAGGCTCCTAAATAAAGCTACTTTTGGCAAATTCAATGAAAGGAATTCTCTGATTCTGGCTCCAATTTTTCATCCCATCTGGATTTGTAATTCCTGTTTCTGAACAAGGTTGGATTATCAAGTCACAAATTTAGTAGTCTCCCTGGGTGACCTCCCCGCCCCATGCCCTACACATACCTATTTAAGGAACGACATGATAGACAGAATGCAATGGGCATCAAACACTTTGGATGATGAGGTTTACGATTCATTTTAGCAAGACACTCCTGAGGCACGCCTCATTTCCTCTCCCCTCAGCCTCAGGAAACCCTCTGCTACCTTGGATCATAGTCTGGCAAAGGGGGGGCCCTCCTGGCTTGGAAGGAGCCCCTGCGAGCTGCAGCTGTTCTAAGCGGCAGGGCCCTGAGCTGACCCGGCAAGGAAACAGCCCTCCCTTGGGGCTAGATGTGTGCCCAGAGCTCGCTCCTGCCTGCGTCGGGTGCACCGGGAACCCGGGAGGGCATGTAGGGGCAGAGGAGGGCACCCAGTCCGAGCAAGCCCCCATCCGCAGCCCAAATAGGGCTGAGACCACAAACGGGGCTGCTGACCACAGCTCGGAGCATCCATCCTCCTGCACTGGGCGCCAATTCCGCCTGTGAGTGCTGATGGAACTCCCAGCCCTGCATTGCCGCGTGAACCCTGCCTTCCTCTGAGCCATAGCCTCCCTGCAGTGTCAACCCTTCCAGAGCCCCACACTGGTCCAGGCTCCTTCCTGCAGTTCCCTGAGGGGCAGGAGCCTTCAGGCCATGTCTGAGCCCCTGAAGGAAACCGTCCCCATGTGCACATAAAGGGAAAGGCAGATCACTGATTGTTTCTGGCAATGATGGCTGGGGCGGGATCCATGCTCAAGGGTGGAGAAACATGGCAGAAGTTTAAACAATCTCCTTGCACGGGCTCCGGAACAGTGGAGGACTGACCACTCCGTGGGTCAGCATGAAGCCGGGTGAGCCCCAGGCACAGCCTGGAGAGTCCAGGAGGCTTCGAATGGCTCACTTCCTTCTGCCTAGAAGTCATGTGCCCTCATGCACCCAGCTTCCACCCACGTGGCTGCAGACGATGGGATATATGGCAGGGCTCCTGGCCCTCAGTCCCCAAGCCTAGAGTGCTACAGCCCAAGCATCAGCCTGTGTGTGGGGGAGCACCCCCAGTGCAGGTCCTCATGGGGCCTGAGACCCAGGGGCAGCTGGGGACACAGACCCAGAAGCAGTGGCCCATGACACCCACCCACACCTGCCACCCAGCGGTACAGAGATCAACAAAGTCTGCCGGGCCTGGTCCCAGGCTGAGACATCTCTCCTGGCATCCCTTCCTCCCAGCCTCCCTCCCCACCCCCACGAGAATCCCCTTTGCAATGCCCCCCACTTGTCACAACCCTTCTGGGGTCATGGCCCAGTGCAAAGCCTCCCCAGGAAACCCAGGCCACTGCTGGCCATTCCCCTGTCTGGACTCACTGGGTTACCTCATTGTAATAAAACACACAGCTAACATCAAGCCCCTGCCCCAGTGCCCCCAACCCCACCCCGTCCAGGGCCCCCCGCGGTGCTTTGCCCACATCAGCTCCCAGAAGCTCATGGAAATGCCCACAGCATCCCCGCAGGACTCACGACTCCCTGGCTCCCTTCTGCAGGAGGGACAGGGCTGGGGTGGGGACTGCCCAGGGCCAGGTCCCCAGGTGGCCAGCTTCCTTCCTGGGCCTCAGCAGTAAAACCCCAAGCCACAGATGTGGCCACGGATGCGGGAAAACCCAAGGAGGGCCCGGCTGGACTTTAAAGAGAGGCTTCTGCGGACCAGGCTCTCCTGGCCTCTGGAGGAGCTCGGGAAGGAGGTCCTATTCTGACCTCTACTGGTGGGGGGGAGGGGCTTCTTCCCACAGTGGAAGCAAGTGGTCTACGCTGCAGGGGTTCCAGGCAGTCCAAGCGGCCTCTGCTGCCTGTCTCTCCGCAGCGTAACAGCTCACGTCACTGCGGGCATCACTGCCTTGGTGTTGGCTGAAGGCCACCCTTCATTCAGGCTTCATGTCCCCTCCCCCATCCCAGGACCCTGTCCGGGACATCACGTGACATGCGGCTGTCCCATCTCCCCAGGCTCCTCTGGGCTGCAACAATTTCTCAGACGTCCCTGGTTTGCGATGATTTTCGTGAGGAGTCCTGGCAGGTGGTCCATGTGGCGTCCCTCCATGAGGACTGGTTTGGTTATTTCTCGTGATCAGTGGGGGATCGTGGGTTCTTGGGAGGAAGACCTCGGGGGCGCAGTGCCCACCCGTCCCATCAGGTCAAGGGCACCTGCCATCGATGTTACTGGTCACTGCAATGGTGACCTTGACCCCCTGGCGGAGGTAGGCTTTGCAAGGCTTCCCCACCTCCAGTCCCCCTCCCAGCACTCCCATGCTGTGCCCTTAGTGGGGAGGTCACCGTGACCTGCGCACATCTGGGGACTGGGGGAGCCCTCCTTGAGGGTGGCACATTCCCATAAGTCATTGGGAGCTCTTTTGCTTGGGACATTTGTCCCTTCTCCTTCATTTATTCATTTGCTCATTTATCTATGTCAGTGTGGACTTGTGGGCCCTCATCTCACTGGCTGGGTGACAGTCCAGTATCCCATTACTCATTCTGCTCTTCAATTGTCCCAGCTTTGCCTTGGGTCAGCTCCTGCCAAGTCCACTCAAGGAGGCCAGAAGCAAAGCCAGCTCCGGTCTGCATGCAAGAGCGTGTTAAGGATGATGAGTGAGCCGTGCGTGGGTTCTCACGTGTGCAGCGCATCTCTGTGGGCTGTCTGAGCCTTGACCACAACCACCCAGTATAGTGCACGGCCCCAGGACTAGGGCCAGATAAAGAGCTGCCTCTGGGGCACCACGAGTGGATGGGAGGCTCTGCCCCAGCAGCCCTATCCCTCTTGTCCTGTCCCCTCCCACCATGGCGGAAGGAGGTCGCTGGTCAGTAAGCGGCACCTGCCCAGTGAAGGGGTCCCGGCAACACCATCTCCCCTTGATCCTCCATACTTGCCTGCTCCTTAACAGGTGAGAGGCCAGGGTTAAACCTTACACTGCCTCAGAAAACATCCTCGGGTCTGTAATTCATACTAAAGTGCAAATGACTGCCACCAACACAGATGCTACCTGTCTGTCTTGGTAGAGGTGGGGGGGCCTCGGGCACTGAGACATGGAGGGAGGAAGGTGTGTCTGGGGTGGGGGTCCAGTGAGGAGAGAGGAGGAAAGCAAGGGGCCCTGTCAGCAACCAGCTGGGTCAGGCAGGTGAGGGCTGGGATGAGGGCAAGCCTCTCATTGGGGAGCCCTCCCCCCACAGCATCATTCAGAGAGTAATCTCCACCTAGAGAAGCTAAAGATGCGAAGGATGCCATCAGGAGAGGCCCGATGGCAACACGGCTGTCTCTCCCTGTGCTCTCCCACCGGCCCTCCCTCACGGGGTGAGGAGGGGGCGCTGCTCCCCCTGATGTGCCTAGAGCGGGCTGGCTGTAGGTCTGAGACACCGTCCCAGGGCCTGCCCTTGGCTGAAGGCACACGCTGGTGTTCCTCACCCTGGAGGGCTGAGAACTTGAGGGTAGAGGGTCAGAAAGGAGCAACGGAGGACAGGGTCGCAATGTCTGCTCTGGCCCCAGACCCAGCCTAGACTCATCTCGGCCAGAGCGGGTCCCCATGCAGTCCAGCCAGATCATGGGCAGCTGCTGGGATAGTATGGCTACCACAGCAGAGACATACCCCATGGCTGGGCCTCGTCTCTGGGCCACCCCTATTCCAGAGCCCCTAGCAGGACAGCCCCATCCAAAGCAGGACCATGGCGGGTGGGGGTAAGGCTGTGTGTCCAGGGGCCCGCGGATCAGTTAATGAAGGGAGAAGAGGCATTTCCTTTGTGACCTGCTGTGACCTGGCCATTAGCCAAATTCCTCCTGGTTTGCAGGGAGTGTGTGTTCTGTTCATAGGACATGCACGGGCCACCCAGACACGCGTCCCAAGGCCCGGCTGGCTGCGCCCACTCACGGGATGCACCATGTAGGGTTTCATTGCTTCTTGAAAGAGACTATATGTCCAGAAGACTCAGACTGTGAGCTGTCGTGTCCTGATGCTCGGGGGCTCAGCTCTCCGTGGACCGAGGTTGGGGGGGACATGCGAAGCAGGTGACGGTGATGTATGGAGGGGAAGGCACAGGTGCCAAGAACCCCATCTAAGACCATCAGATGGGGGCACGAGCCAGCTGAACTCGGCTCGCCTCCCGGCCCCATAACAACGTGCCAGACACGCATTTCTTACTGTTCCGGAGGCTGCAAGTCCCAGACCAAAGTGGGGCAGAGCTTGGTTTCCAGTGGGAGCACTGCTCCTGGCTGGCAGACGGCCACCCTGTCCTCGCATGACTGTGAGGCCCTTCCTCTGAGCACACGCAGAGGGCGAGGGCTCCTCCCGTGTCTGTTCTTCTTGTAAGGCCACCAATCTTATGGGATCAGGGCCTCACCTTAGTGACTTCATGTGGCCCTGATGGCCTCCCAGAGACCCCATCTCCAAATGTAATCCCAGGGCAGTTAGGGCTTTAACGTACAGATCCTGGGGACACAAGCAGTCTGTAACGTATGGGAAATGAACGTGGCCATTTTCCTGGTGTGATTGGCCTATGATGTCTGTGCAGGGATGTGGACGGCGGGTGGGTCCACGGCCTGGGAAGGGGCAGGAGCTGGACCCCGTGCAGGGTGTGCCTCCGGCCCCAGCCACCGTGAGCCCCGAGGCCACAGACAAGTCACAGCCTGCTCTGTTTTGGCCCCTGATAATGGCTGCAAGCGGTCCCTGTGCCCCGAGGAGCCGATGTGGGAAATCAGAGGGGCTCACGGGGGAAGGTTTCAGAAACGAGGCCCCAGGCCGAGCACGGGGGAGATCCTAGCCTCCTACCCCACGGCTTTCACTCAGCTCCTCACTACTCACTCCTTCCCACAGTAAGCTTCCTACGTCCTCGTCCCAGGAACACTGACACAGCGACAGAAACGGGGCTGGACCCACGAGACACACAGCAGGGAGCACGGGCAGAGACACGGGGCTCGGGGAAGCCATGCGGCGGACATAGGACAGCAAGACACAGACACGTGGCTGGACGCCCTGCGCGTGCCCGCGGCCCGGGCGCTGCGCACCTTACCTCGGAAGTAGGGGATGTAATGATGTCTGAACACGGATGTAGGGCTTGGGTGTTGGGACAGGGACAGGCAGCTACTGGTACCAACACTCACAGTACCAGCTGCGGGCGACAGAGAGCAAGTCAGAGTCCACCCCGGGCCCACTGGCCGCACAGCCACCAAATATTCCTAGGCCCCACTCCGCTAGGAACATTTGCGCTTCCTCTCCCGAGGAAGGGACACCTTTTTGAGGCAGCCAAGGGGGACTCAGCAGATATGCTTTAGACCAGTCTGCTCTGGTTCTGAGCAAGGAAGCCCGGCCACCTGAGGGACAGGGTGGCAGCCCCGGCCCTGAGTCCCGGCCTGTCCCTCCACTCGGGGGCTCCTTGGCCTCCGAGACAGCTGACAGCAGCTGGCTAGAGCGGGGCGGGCTTGCACCTGACGGGCAGCAGGCCTTGTCCTGCAGAGACCCACATCTCACTCCCTGGGGGCCGCATCTGGCCAGGCACAGCCAACAAGCCCAGTTGAGCCAGGGGTTGGGGGCCGGGGTTTGGGCATGGAGGATCAGGAGAGGGGCCCTCGGAGAGGACGCCTGGGGAGCCGGACCGCCCTTCAGCCCTCACTCACCTGCTTGCCCGCTTGCTTATCAGTCATTCATCCATTCGTTCACGCTCACACCTGCTCACTCACTCACTCGCACAGTCGCTCACACACTTGCTCACTCATTCACTCACGCATTCATTCACTCACACACTCCCTGGCTCACTCACACACCCTGTGGCTCACTCACACTTACTGGCTCACACACATACACACTCACACCCTCACTGGCTCACTCACACACATCGCACACCCCTGGCTCCCTCACACACACACTTGCACACCCCGTGGCTCACTCACACTAACTGGCTCACTCACATATACACACTCACACTCACATGCCTCCTGGATCAAACACTCAATGGTTCACTCACACACACTCGCACACCCCTGACTCACACGCCTGCACACATACTCGCACAACCCTGGCTCACATGCTTGCACACCCCCTCACACACACACACACACACACACACTCACACACCCTGTGGCTCACACACTTGCACACCCCTGGCTGACACATACACACACCCCTGCTCACACATACACTTGCACATCCCCTGCCTCACACACTTGCACACATGCTTGCACACCCCCTGGCTCACACACTCGCACACTGATCCGTCCATTCTCCACTTATTGAGCAGGATGTTCCAAGAACATTGCAGGGAGTTGACAAAAATAACTTTGCAAATGAATGAGTTGATTTTTCCACAAAGGCTGTGAAAATTAGAGCTGTAGCCCGTGGATGTGGACATGGAGTCATGCAGCAGCTGGCCATGGAGGAAGCAGCTTGGAAAAATCCCTCACAAAGGCAGTGTGCATGTGGAGTGTCCCTGGGTCTTGGACACACTGAGGCCAATGGTGGGTTTTCAGAGCTAAGGGCGAGTGATACACAGCTGGGCACCAGGCAGAGAAGGCAGCGGGCCAGGGAAGGAGAGTGCCTTGCCCTGGGTGTCCCCTTGCCAGGAAGGGGCAGTAAGCCCTCACCAACGTTCCCACGGGGACAGCTGCTGGTCTTCGGGGCCACCAACCCAGCCATAGGTGAAGGGTGTCAATAGATATTCTAGCTGGTTTTGGCCATTGACACTGCCCGCACAGCTCAAACCCCCCAGCCCCACACAAGCCCGGCACTAACAGACCTCTGGTCGCCCACGTTTATGCCCCTTTATCTCCCTGGCATCCCTTGCTAGATTCTAAGTGCTCAGTGCTGCCTGTGTGTTTCACCCAGGTAACCAGCTGCCTGTGCAGCAGTCCTCCTCTCCCCTCCAGACACAGGGGCCAACCTCCCCGGACACGTGACCTGGTCAGGTTCTCCCATCACCCACTGGCCATCCTGCACCCCGCCCATCATTTTTCCGGTTGTGTAAAGGAAGAGACAGAGTCAGAAGAGGGAAAGCAATAAGAAATACAGCTTGATCTGGGGTCAAAGAAGCCACAGGGGCTGAGTACCTGGACGGCTGTAGTGCTGGGGGGACCGTGAGGTTGGGGTGTAGCGCCCGAGGCTGACGGACCCGGTGGAGCTCGGGCTGGAGGTCCGGCACTGCTTGTAAGAGCGGTCATCCTGATCCCCCTGGGAGGAAAGGCAGCCTGGTGAACAGCAGAGCTGTGGGCACTGCCCGCCCCAACGCATCCACCCTCCTCCTGGTGTTGGCTCTCTGGACCGGGGAGGCTGACTCAGCGTGGCCCCAGGATGGCACTGTCTGCACCTGCCAGGGCACCCTAGGGTGAGCCAGGTAGGGGCTGGGCCCTGTGCCAACACTCCCTGTGGCCTGAGCACGGCCCCAGAATCCCTAGATCCCAGACGGCAGAGTCTCCATCAGCCCTCCCTATGGCTGGGCTCCCAAAGAGGGTTCCCCCTACACCCCTCCTGCCCCATCCTTCCGGCCACCCAAGCTCCTTACAAGCAAGACCTTTTGAAATCCTCGAGAGCCATGAGATTCTGCATTCTCCCCCCGCCTCCCGCACAAGGGGGGCTCCCAGATATGGGACATAGAAGACACCCCTCCCAGGCTCGAAGGCCCAGTTGAGTCAGATCCACAAGCACTGGCCCACAAGACTCCAATCAAATGGGATGAACAACGATTTGGAACAGTCAGAGCAGGCTGCAGGTGGCGTGAGATGGCATGACACCATGGTGCGGGGGAGGGCAGGCTGCTGGCCCGCCATGGCCGGGACCACCGGCCAGAGTCCTGGAATGGCCCAGCCCAGCAGCACGCCGTGGGGTAAGCTGAGGCCAGCACGAGGGTAAGCCCAGGAGAGGGGAGAGTCTGGTCTGGAGCTCATGACCCTCATGCTTTCTGAGCTGACCTTCTGCCTCCAAAAGCATGTCCTTCAGCAGAACTAGCTGAGCCACTGCCCTAACACCTGCCCATGCCCCCACCTCCACGCCTGGCCAGGCCAGCTCCCGCGCTGGGATCTCACCCGCCAGCTGTCCCCTGGCTTCCCCTCCGAGCCCGCCTGGCCTGTCCCACCCACGGCGATGGGCGCTCTCTCCCTGCTGACCAGTTGCCATCCCAGAGGTGTCCCATCTCCTCGCTTAGCCTGTCCGTGGGGCTGGCCAGCCACATGTG
The DNA here is from genome assembly GCA_004024625.1 of Mellivora capensis. NCBI lineage: Eukaryota > Metazoa > Chordata > Mammalia > Carnivora > Mustelidae > Mellivora > Mellivora capensis. The sequence goes on from PISX010004601.1 coordinate 75,475, forward strand.
GTTTTTGAAGCTCGGCACGGATGGCCACTTGTCCGGTATGGGCAGTGCATTCCTGGATCCGAGAGATCGATGCCCCTGCAGGCTGGAGTCTAATTGGCACCTGTCCAGACCCCTGAGTGGCTCTGAGAACTAGGCAGACAGGGCTGCAGACCAGAAATGCCATTGGATAGAGAAATGCTCTTGGAATATTCATCTGCAAGGACCCGGGAGCTCTGTATGTCCCGCCCAGAGGAGCTTGAGCAGGCCCAAGCTCACCCGGACTCCTGGGCCTTTTATCTCCAGGAAGCCACGAGCCAGACCTCGAGGGAGCCACATCCTAAGTGTCGGCCACTGCAGGACGGACAGGTGCCCCATGGAAGCATGCAAATGAGATGTGATTATAAAAATAACCGACACCCAGGACGGCATTTCCAGCCACCGAGGACCATGGCCCCAGACCCCATGGCTGAGAGCCACAGAGGCCCTCTCAGGGTTGCCGTGGGTGGTTATGTTTATAACCCCGGTGGCAGTGCCATGAGCAAAAGGGGGCATTGGCCGGGGACAGGCAGTTACCTCCGTCAGCGTTGGCGAGAGTACCTGCGGGGACTGGGGACACAACATGCAGAGTGGCCTGTTAGGTCGCTGGTGGGGGTGGGGGGGCACACACATGCCCTCACACCCAGACCCTCCTCCAGATGGGAAATGAACCCCACCATAAGACACGATGCAGGATTCCAGAACCTTCTTTTTAGAGAAATATGGTCAATGGCCCTACAAGAAAGGGGTTCCCAGGACACTTGTTTGGGCCAAGCCTGGAGTGTCCCTCCACACTGGCCCACCCTGATGCCCACTGCTCTCCTGTGAGGATGTATTTCCCAAAAGGAAGACCATCAGTTCAGGGCATGTGGTGACAACAACATCTGAGCCCAGCACCTTGGTTTTCTCCAGACAGGAGAGACGAGGGGCCCAGAAAAAGGAGGGCCTGTTGGGACCTTGGGGTTTAGGGTTCCTGCTCTCTGCAGAATGGAAAGGGAAAGTGTCCCCAATCTTCCCATTTCACAGAAGGGCAGACTGAGGCTCGGAGAGGTGAAGGCAGTTCCCCGAGCCTCTAGCCTGCGGTTCTTTTCCCCGCTGGACCCCTTCTCTGGTGGCCACCTGCCAGAAGACCGCCATCCCAGAGAGACAGGGCCCTCCAGCCCTGAGGCCAGCGTCTGCTCAGCTCAGTGCCTGATCCTCCTTCTGGGGCTTTCCTGTCCCCACCCCATCATTTACCCACAGAAGGGCCCCCTTAGAGATCTCCACTGTGCTGACTTCCTGCCAGGGTGTGGCAGGGCCTGGAGAGGGGAAAGGCCCAGGGCCCTGAGATAGGGAGTGAGGGGACTCTGACACGCCCAGGGGATGGCAGAAGCCAGAGGGGAGGCCACGGTGACCAGGGCTGGGTAGCCCAGCCCAAGTCCCACCTCTGCCTCTGTGAGATGCATAGCCCTAGGCCGGCATGTCTGTTCCCTGAGCCTGTGCCCTCGTATGCACCTTGGGACACTCGCTCCTACAGCGTGGGGCCATGGGCCACGGATACACAGGAAAGCCCAGTGTCCGTACAGTGAGTAGGCCAGAGGAGTGAGCAGTGACCTGGATGGTGGGGACACCGCTCAGCTGCCACAGTGTGACCCACCAGCTCACAGACAGTGTACCACGGGAGGGGTGTGGCATTGGCTACCGTGGCTCAGACTTGGCACGTGCCCCCGTGCTGTTGTTGTGCTCTGCTTGTTTGTTTGCGGACATTTCTGGGACCTGCGGGAGCAGGACTGAGGGCAGCAGCAGCCCGCACCCACGTGCACGTGTGGCCCTCCCCGGCCACAGGGCGCCATGGCACTCACAGCAGCCCTACGAACGGCTGGGGGCCCCATGAGCCAGTCTGCACAGGAAATCTCAGGCTCCAGCCGGGGAGGGTGGGGTGGCCCAGGGCCACCAAGGGGTCGGACGGGAACTTGAACCCAGGCCACTGATTTGGCTCCCGTGTCTTAGAGGAAGCACGAGGGGCAGCTAAGGAAATAGCCAGCAGGTGGTCTTTGGGGCAGAAAGGCCTGGATTGGTCTCGGCTGTGCTGTTCATCATTTGGGGGAGTTTGGCCAAGTCACTGGACCTCTCTGACCCTCTTCCAGGGCTGTCCACTGGAGCTGACCAGATGCTGGAGAATAAAGCCCCATGCACAGCTTGCGTGTGTGGTAGGTGGGGGCAGGTTGGGATCCCTCCCTGTCCTGCCTCTGAATGGGGCTTGTCGCCCAGATCCTGAGGGTCCCGGGTGTCCCCTGCAGCAGAAGCCAGCCAGGAGGGGTGCCTGTTGGCTACTGAGCAAACTAACTGGGGTCGTTGTCACCCTCCTGCCCCACCCTTGTGTTGCACATCCCAGAGCACCTGTGCCTGGCTCCCAACAAGTGGACGGCATACACGCTTGGGTCACCAGCTGGCAAATTGTTCTTCCCACCTATCCCAGGCATCCACGGCCACACTCCAGTCTCAACACTACCAAAGAGCAGGGAAAACCAACAGCGGACTCCACGTGAGATGGAGAAAGGCCATGAAAACCAAGTCACCAGAGAAGGACGTGCCCGAGGGACTCTAGGGAGTCCATTGTGTGTGGTCCCCACAGGTGGTCAGACCAGCGCGTGGGATTCATGAGCCGGGAGGCAGGCCAGCCTCGGAGGGCGGCAGCTTTCCTTCACACCAGCGTGTCTCCTACTTCCTCCCCTGCCCAAGCAGACCCTCTGCCACGTCGGGGTGGAGCCCTTGGGGCCTCTCGATAGGGGATGGGCACAGGCCTTTAGAGGGGACAGGAGGCCGAGGGTCAGAAGGGGAGGAAGCAGACGTGACCCCTGCCGTGGGCACTTTGCCTGCCATGGGGGCCGCACCTCATGGCAGCTCTGCCTGCCTGTCGCTGAGTGGCTGATGTATGGCGAATAGGAGATCATGTCGGGGCGGTCGATGTTATAGATGGCCTTGCTTTTAGGAAGAGCAGCCAGGTCCCTGTAGTCAAGAATCTCATCGCCCAGCTTGGCCTGAGAGAGAGAGAGAGAGCAGAGGGCGCCGTGACTCGCAGCCCAGAGAGGGCAGCAGGTGCTCCAGTGGCCGCTTGGACAGTGGGGCCCTGCCCAGGAGCCAGGCTCCATGCGATGGGGATGAAGGGACAAAGGCAGCGGTGGGGGGGGGGTCCTCATGGTCACGTGGGCCTGGGTCCCTCGACCCCACCATGGAAGGTCACACGGTCCTAAGGAAGTTTATTCTCTGAGCCTCTGCCTCTCACCCTCCTTGTCCCACCTTGAGTGGGACAAACAGTAGCACAGGACAGCCCCAGGGGCAGACAGGTAGAGCCGCTCGCCTGCCCGGCACAGAGCCCAGCAGACAGCGAGACTCAGCCCACGGCCTAAACATACCTATGTACGCCTGTGTACGCACACACAAATCCATACGCGCATGCAAATCACACGTACACACAAATGCGAATGCACACGTGTGTATATGGACATGCAAATTCTTGGATGCATATGCATACATACACACCCACAAGAATAACATGCACGTGTGTGTGCAGAGACCCATGTGTGAATATATTGCAAACAGCATGTGAAAACATGCCCATAAACACACATGCACACATGCGTGCACACCTAAACACGTGTGTGAATAGGCATGTGCAGGCACTTAAAGTCAAATGTACATGTATGTGTGCATGCAAACACACATTTATGCACGTGCACACACGATATATACACACATAAGACACGTGCGTGTGTGCATGCATTTAACTATACACCTAGTAGGTGTGTGTATGTGCATGTGCAAACACCATGTACACACTTATGCACACATATTGCATGCGCACACAGAGGACTGCCTACGGCAGAGGTGGTATATGCACTCACAGACCTCTACCCTCTCACTGCCACTGCCAAACACTAGCACACACACTTGCACAAGTCGTAAGTGCCCATACCCTCTCACACACTCACGTGTGCAGGCACAAGGCACACTCCCTTTCTCACCCAGCACTGCACACCAGCACAGATGCTCACACCTGCTCCCATCCCCACACCAGTGCATGTTCACACCCCCATGTCCACACACTTGCTCATACGCACACACACAGTCCCACACTGGCACACATGCTCTCGGCCCCAAACTCACACCTACACATGTACATGCACACACTCCCATGTGATAACACACATTCATACTCATAATCACACTCACCCGAACCACTACACACTCACATGCACAGGTATTCACACTCCCACAAGGTTGCACACACGCGCGCACTCAGCAATTTCCACTTGAGATACGGCAGCAGAGTGACTGGCCCCTGTCAGGCTGGCTGGGCTAGGACCTCTGGTGGAGCTAGGACTGCACCTGGACCCGGGCAGGTGCTCACAGGGGGGTGCACACAGAGCCACTGCTTTGCTCAGGGAACAGCCACCAGACCACTCACTCTCCTTTGACCTGGCCTTCTCCAGCATCGTCCCATTGCTCCGGGCTTCTGCTCCCACTCTGCTGCTCCTCCCTGCTCCAGGGGGCTGCTGGGGGCACATGGCAGGCTGAAACAGTTCCTGGAGGTGGACAGGACCACACCCATACACCCCTCAGCTGTCACAGCAAGACAATCATCTGTGTCAGTTCCCGTGTCCCCGTCGTGGGTGCCAATGTCCCCATCCATCCCGGAGCAGACACCTGGGGTCACCTCCTCCCCATCAGGACTCCCTGTCAGGATGAAGGTCAGCTTGGCCTTGCCGGACGTCAGGCTGCCCCCACCGGTTTGGCTCTACCTGAACCCTGAGGGAACCTTTTGCTCAACCCCAGTGTCCTGCAGTGACCAGGTCCAGGGCCAGCAAGGGCCCATATTATTCTCTGCGGTGGAACCAGCTGTCTCTTTCCAGCCCCAGTGGCTCTGGTCCAGGTCCTCACTGCTCACATCTAGACCCGGCCAGAGCCTCCAGGGCGTTCTTCCCACATTTGTGCCAAACAAACATCACCAACAGAGGTTGCTAACACTGTGGGCTCCTCCCTGGGAGGGCATTGGCCTGAGCCTTTTATTATCTAGTCCCCAAATACTCACGAAGAGCCCGTGATGGGGGCAGCTAGTTACCGCCCTTCACTGATGCAGAAAGCAGAGCCAGAGAGGTTAGGTAACTCACCCAGAGTCACACAGCCAGAAATGTGGGGTAGGAAGAGGCCTGGGTTCTTGGACTCCAGAGCTGTGCTCCCCACTATCGCCCTCTGCCGGGCCCCAGGCTCTGGAGCCCCAGCTATGGCACACTGCCTGCCAGCTCAAATCTTCCGCCAGCCCCTCGGGGTAGGTGACGCAATCCTCGCTACAGTCCCCAAATGCAAGGTTGATGTTCCCGGCCTGCTCCCCACAGGGTCTCTCCTCCCTGTGCCCCCAGCAGGCCAAGGTTCAGTAGCCCCAGGCCACCTCCCCTAAGAAGCCTTCCCTGACCACCCAACTCAGAGGCTCTCATGGGTTGGTGGGTACTCTTGGGGTGAATGCTGCCATTTGTGGTGTAGGTTGAGAGACGGAATGTCGGACGTCTCAGACCTCTGACTTCCCCGTGGAGCCCTGGGCAGGACTCAGAAGACCCGAGTTCGAATCCTAAGCCTGTCGTTTGTGGCCAGGATGGACCCTGATCAGAATTTTTGAGCTGTTCCTCAAGGGCCCTTGTGCACCTGCTTACCCTAGGGGCTCACTCCACCGCCCATGCTGCCTACCAAGATGAGCTTCTTATGGGGCCCAAGGCCTTGGCACCTGCTGCTCTCTCCCAGGCCTCTTTGCCTGCTTCCCCTGTGGTTCTTCCAGACTCAGTCCAAGTCGCCCTCTCTGAGGGACCTGCCCTGCCCCCTCCATTATTTTGGTTGGGTGTCTTATCTCCTTCAAGTAAAATTGCTGATGTTGGTTGACGCATCAGGCTCCCACCAGGGACTGGTGGCTCCTGGGGGTCCAAGACTCGATCTGATTCATTACGGAGTCCCTCTCTCTAGCTCTGTCCCTGGCATGGCAGGGTCCTTGGGTCATACTTGCCAAATTCGAGTAAAATCCATGGGGCATTTGCCAAAATTAGGTAGATTCTCTGGGCCATTTTACAAGATGAGAATGCCACCTACGTCTTGTCCATCCACTGGATTTCATGAACCTCAAATTAAAGCTGACGCTGGACTGGGGGGCCAGGCGAGGCCTGGACTCACGGGTCCATGTGCAGATGGACACCCTTCCCTGCCTTGGACGCCGCTGTGATCAGAGCATCTGCCCTCCCATGGCTGTCAGCCCCGCTCTGCACAGGTCATCGAGGCCGGCCCCACCCTGGGTTAGCCCCTGCCGATCCCTGAACAGCACGGATCAGGGAGGCAGCTGGAGGGCACCGATACTGCCTGCTCCCACCCTGGACAGGTGGCTCTGCTCCTGGGTCCTCAGCATCTGTCCTGCCTAGTACACACACAGATGCATTTCCTCCCACAGCTGGCCTCTGGGTGGTCGCCATGACAACGGGCTATGCTCTCTAATTGGCGGAAGGCCACTGGGATGCGTATATGTTCCTGGGACTTCTCTTCACTTTTTTCTCTCCCATACTCCGTCCATCATCATAAACAATAATAACATATGGCTGTCCACGACCCCGTATAGTTACAACAAGCTGTCCCTAATAATACATTGTAACGTGATGATGCTGATTTTCTGCTCTCCTTTGTGACTGATTTACTGCCGAAGAAAGGTTACAACAAAATATTCAGCATGACTTCATTTGGGTTAAAAAAGAATACAGCACAAAGGGACCTAAGTCCCTTTATTAATGTGACCTTAGAAGAAGAGATAGGACACACAATATTAGCAGGGCTACCTTGGCCGGTCGGAGAGCACATGGTATCCATCTTCTGCACAGCTGGGCTGCTGGGCAGCTGGCATTGTTCCAAGCTGCAGCAGGGCTCAGGCTCCCTTCACCCCCCGCCCCAGGGCCCAGCACTGAGCATGGTATCAGGCACGCAGTAGGCCAAACACAGATCCCAGCAGAGAGACGAAAGAAAAAGCAGGGCACTGACACCTGGGTGGCACAGTTGGTTGAGCATCTGCCTTCAGCTCAGGTCATGATCCCAGGGTCCTAGAATTGAGTCCTATATCGGGCTCCTTGCTCAGCAGGAGTCTGCTTCTCTCTCTGCCTGCTGCTCCCCCAGCTTGTGTGTGTTCTCTTTCTCTGACAAATAAATAAAATTCTTTAAAAAAAAATGCAGAGCAGAGCCCTGAGAGAGAGGAAGGGCTTGCTTCCCCAGACTCACGCCTCCCCAGTGAAGGAGTTCCAGGGATGTGTGCCAACGGGGTGCCCACATCACCCTGATTTGGGGGGAAGGATGGCTGGATGCTCTGGCCGGTGACCGGCCTGGTGCCCTGGAGGGCAGATGTGTCCAGGCTGTGCGCTGGCCATGGTGCTTGGAGCCCACGTGTTGGAACGGGACATGGGCGCTCTTGGGTGGGGGGTCCGAGGCTTGGCAGCTGTGATGCAGATGAATTTCTGCAGGTCTCTGAGCATCATCTGAAAAATGGGTGCAGTGACCCAGGGAGGGAGAAGGAAGAGGGCGGCGTACATCCCGCGATCCCCTGTTGTGTCTCTGTTGTGTCATGATCATGTGTCACGCTCAGATTCGGGGGACTGGGTGCAGTTAACTTGCTCGTGGCCTGTTGAAAACTGGAGTCCAGGGCACCCGTATCAGCCGAACGGAAGTTTATCCAAGCTGAGACCGCCCACCTCAGGCCAATGAGCACCAGTAGCCCCCAGTGCAGATGGTCACTGGGCCTTTCAAAGAGCCGTGACCACAGGGACCAGCATTGCTGCTCATCGCACAGTCCCGACTGGACCTCAGTCCTTGACAAATGATGGTTTAAAAGAGGAGCTCACACTGAGAGAGCCATTACCGTGTACTTGCAGCCACGGCAGCCACAGAAGCCGGGCGCCCCCTGCCTCGCTAAGCACGCCACTGACCTTGTCTCACCAAAGTAACAGGAATCATATTAAGATCTTTCATGACATTGATGACACCATGGGCTGAATTACATCCTGCCAAACCTGTATCTTGAAGCCCTAACTCCTGGGACCTCAGGTGGGACTGTGTTGGGAGATGGGGTCTTTACAGAGGTGAGTAAGGTAAAAGGAGGTCATGAGGGCGGATCTCTATCCCATCTGATTGGTGACCTTAGAAGAAGAGATTAGGACACAGAAAGACACAGAGGGATGACCACGTGAGGGACCAGAAGAAGACTAGAAGCCATAGATGGTGGCCTCAGGACAGCCAGCTCTGCCCATACCTGGATCTCAGCCCCAGCCTCCTAGACCGGGAGAGAATGCGTTTCTGAGGTTGGAGCCACCTGCTCGGTGGGATTTATTTGCTATGGTGGCTGAGCTATGAGCACAGACGTCATACTGATCATCGCAGTGAGCATTCTCGAAGTCCTGCCTCTGGCCAGGGCTGCAACTCAGAGCCCCCCCCCCCCAGGCCCTGGACAGCAGGAACTGTGGGTCTCCTTTGGTACAGATGAGCCCTCAGAGGCTCAGAGAGGTTCACTCCTCACCCAAGGGCACACAGCTGGTCTGATGAATCCACACCGCCTTTCTGGGCCTCTGAGGGCATGTTCACAGAGGGCCACATTGCGATTCATCCTTGGGGATCGTGATGATCATGTTCCCCCAAGGACTAGAGTACTCGGGATTGTGACCCATCAGAATTCAGATCAGGAATGACTCTGCATCTAAGGAGTATGAGATTCAGGGCTGAAAAGGTGTCAAGAAGAGCCGATCCAACCCCCACAGTGTCCCACCTGGCCGGGTGGGAAGGGGCTGGCAGAAGGGACGTGCCCCAAGTCACCTGCTGCTCCTTGCAGGAGCAGAGCAAGGCCCAGACGCCCAGCCCAGGACTTGCCCCTCCCCCAGCCTGTACCAGGAGCCTTGGGGCTCTTCCTCCCAGCGCAGTTGGGTGCTCACGGGTAAATTAGCAGAAGTACCAACCTCCCACTGCCCATCCTGCCACCAGAGATAGCTGTTGTGAAAGACCTAGTGATTATTTTAATGCTTTGTGTACACACACATCTGCACGCACACACAGGTGCACATATACACACATGAACACACACCCATATGCACATGTACACACTCATATGCACATGTACACACAACCACACGCACATGTACACACCCATGCATACACCCACGTGCATAATACATACCCACGTGCACATGTGCACACCAGTACACACCCATGTGCACACGTGCACATACCCCCACATGCACATGTACACATCCGCACACACACCCACATTCTCACACCCCCATGTGCACACAATGCACACACCCACATGTGCACACACACCTGCACAAACCCATATGTGTACATACACACCCATTCACACACCAGCACACACACCCATATGCACACATACCCCCCCACACACCTGCACACATCCATATGCACACATGCACATCCATACACACACCCATATGTATACACACACCCATATGTACATGTACACTCCTATACACACACCTGCATGCACACCCACACACACACCTGCACACACCCATGTGCCACATACACACATCCATATGCACACATACACACCCATATACACACCTGCACATACACCCATATGTACACACACACATCCCATATGCACATGCACATGCACCCATGCACACATATACCCTTCGTTCACACATGTGCACACACACACTCTTTAATGAAAATGGGATCACATAATGTATATTATCAGTAACATGCTTCTCATAGGAACACATTAGCAACACTTCCCAGGGCAACAGGTGCACATCTGTACCGCTATTGGCCACGACTGCCCAGTCCCACGTGAGCCTGAGTATTTCTTATTCAGGCAAGACTTAGCTGTGGGACGGGGACACAATATCGATTTGACACCCCCATGGACAAGAGCTGTGAGCACATCTGTTTGGGCACCATCGCCCTGGAAATAGGCAGTCCCCAGGTGGCATGGCAGTCCTCGCCAAAGGATCTGAGTCAATGTCATGAAGTCTGCCCTAGTCTGTGCCCCGTGGCAGGGATGAGGGCACCAGGTCCACACCCTGATGCTCAAGAATGCCCAGCCCCCGATGGTACCCACAGCAATGACCCAGGCCCAGACCATCCCCCAACCCCCGACCTCCCCACTCTCTGACTCACATAGATCACGCGGCTGGGAGACCCCGAGGTGCTGGAAGCAGGTACAGAGATGATGCTCTCAGAAGAGCTTCTGGTTTCCTGGAAAGGAGACAGGAGACTGTAGCAGCACATGTCGTTGCCAGAAGCTTCCAGACGCAATCATCACAGGTCACGCTCCAACAGAAATGCCAGTTGCGAGATTTTTTTTTTTTGTAGGTTGAAAGAATTCTTAAAATAAACACTCAGGCTTGAATGAGCTGCTGGAAAGCTATAATCAGACAGAAACAGTAGGTGACACGGGCTGCCAGCACCCCAGCAAGCTCTCTGCACGGCTGGAAACTCTCTGATGATCACCTGGCTTGCACGCACAGAAATTATCTGTGTTTCAGGGGACAAGAGCAAGCGATGCATTTTCAACCGATTCTGCATGCTCCGGTAGCAAAGGCCATCACTTTTACACACAATGTTACTGCTCAGAGGTGTTATTTTCCACCTAGATTATAGGGGTGGGTGGTCATTGCTCATTCTACCAGCCTGGTCCTTTGCTGTCGGACTCTGTGGCCACGTCATCTGTGACCTGCTCCTCAAACGTCCACCCCATTCCTCCTCCCTCCCAGACCACATCTCCTGCTTCACCCAAGGGGATGGTTTCCCTGTCCCTTCCTCTGTCCCCTGCATCGGGGCCACCCATCCCTGCAAGGACACTCCCCTCCAGCTCCCAACCCACTCTCTATGCCTGCATCTCTCCCCACCTGTAGGGTGTGACGTGCCAGCTGTCTGCCCCTCCTGGTCCAGCCTCCACCCTTGCCTGGACCACCCACCACCTGGCTTTCCCATGCCACCCCTGCCAAGAATGTAGACCTCCCTCCCCACCCCACGGACAGCTCCCCCTGGCTGCTTCCTTTCTTGCTGCCATCCCTCTCAGTGGTCCATGCCCCCTACAGTGAAGCCAGCAGCCTGGGAAGGGCCCCATCGTAGGCTGAATGATGTCTCTTGAAATTCCTATATTGAAGCCCTCATCCCGAGCACCCCAGAATGTGACCCTGTTTGGAGAGATGTAATTAATGTAAGATGAGGTCACAAGGGTACGTTCTGATCCAATCCGATGGGGGTCCTTATAAGAAGAGGGGATCAGGACACAGATGGGCACAGAGGGACAACTGTGTGAGGACACAGGGAGAAGGCGGCCGTCTACACCCCATGAGGGGAGGCCTCGGAAGGAACCATTCCTGCCTGCACATCGAGCCAGGACCCCCAGCCTCAGGGACTGGGAGAGAATACATTTCTACTGGTTGGGCCACCAGTCTGTAGCAGTTGCCCCAGGACACTCTCACGGGCCATAGGGCCCTCCCCTTGCAGGTGGAGGACATCTAGCTCCTCCTTCCCTTGGCAGGACAGCAATAAGAACAGGACAACATCCTGTCATGCCTGTAAGGCACAGGGGTGGCAGCCCGGGGAATCTGATCGCAATCCTGGTTATACATTTGGGGCAGAAATAGAAGAGGGAGAGGGCGCAAGCCTGGGGGTCCCCGCCTCACTCCCCCACGCAGCCATTCTGGTCTGTCTCCGTCACCCACACTCCTGGGGATGGCCAGCTTTCTCCAGATCCAGGCGTGGGGCCGCCCCCTCCCCTCATGGCCTGCCCTACCCAGCTGTGCCCCAGCACTGGACGGGGCACTGACCCAGGGCTTCCGAGGGCCAGTGGGACTCAGCCCGACCCTACTGTGCAGTCTTGTGTCCTCGGCCTCCCCCGCATCAGACACAGCCGCTTGCTGTCTGCAGAGAAGATCCCAAGACCGCTAACAGGTATGTGTCTGTCCCTGGCCCTGTGTGCAGGTGGCCCATCATACTGGCCCCAAATGAGGTCCGTACACATTCTATAACTCGGAAAAAACCCTTTGAGTCTCTGCTTCCTTGTCTATAAAGGCAATTTCCCTGAGGATCCGACCAGAGACACGGCGTGCTGGGGCCCAGTGCTGGCAAATCATCCTGGCTGTCATATCATTTCAGCCTGGGCTCAGGACACGAAGCCCCTTGCTTGTAAAGCAGAGGAACTCAGGGTGTTTTCAAGGAAGGGGTGCTGAAGCGGCAAGACCCAAGGATGGCCCCGCGCCCAAGGAATGCGTCCTGGCCCCGGGGCGACACCACCACTGTGATCCCAGGCGCTTGGGCTGCCTCCATGGGCACGGGGGCTGGCAATGTCCCTGTACCTGCAAGGCGTCCGCCAGGCAGTTCCTCCGAGCTGAGTCCTGGGAACCTCCTCCAGGGCACGGAGACCCGGCTTTCTCTCACTCTCTATTTGGACTCCAACACACCCCAAGGAGCCTCACCATTAATCAATACTTACTTGTGTTCTTGGGGGCTTGTTCACACCCATGGAGACAGATGGGGTCAGGCTGCTCGCCCAGCCCCTTCCCCAGCACTAGGCCCGACCCCGGCCAGGCACCATCCTGTAACAGCGACTGGGGAGCCTGGTTCTTGCGGGATCGTGTACAAGTGACTGACAGGGCGCAAGGAGGTAATGTACAAGGTCATGTAAAAGTCACACTGACACTGTGCGAGGAGTGCGACACCCATTCTTCTCCATGTTAAAGCTGAGGGCTGAGGCTCAGAGAGGGCTGGCGGGCGGCCGGGTCACACAGCCGGGGGGTGGCAGAACTGGATTGTAGCTCTGAGGCTTATTCTACTGCCCTTGGCTGCCGCGGAGAATTCCATGGCCTACATTTGGCCAGCCTGTCCTTGCAATGGGGCCTTTCCAGCCGGTCCCACCACAGCAGGTAGCTCAGGGCTCTGTGTACAGGGCAGAGTGGGGGGCATTGCCTCTTGAACTCCAGCCAGGGTCCTCACAGCCTGTGGGACCAGCCAGGCCAGCCCAGCCCTGCCCCCACAGCACCCCAGCCAGAGCAGAAGCCCACCTGACCCTCCCCCAGGCCACCTTCACCTTAACTGTGCGTGGAGCCCCTCTCCAGCTACCTGGCTGGGCCATCCTTCCCTGTCACCCCTGGAGCACCCTGTACCCTGGAGCCTGCCCATCCCACTAGATGTCAGGAAGTCGGCTAGGGGCAGGGACCGGGCCATCTCACTCATCTCTGCATTCCAGCCGCCAGCCAGTAGGTAGGTACTCAGTAGGAGCTCAGTGGCTAGCTGTGTCCGGAATGAGCCCATGACCCAGTGACCAAAGACATACCAGGGATGGGCAGTCAGGGCGAGAGCCTTCTGGAAGGTTTTCCTTGGGCACCCTCAGCAGATACCCAGGAGCCATCCTTGTCCTGTGGAGTCACTGTGCCCTGGGGGGATGTCGTCAGGGAGGACAAAGGGCCCTCCCTTTCCTAGCCTATACTTACAGGAATCCCGGTACCAGCCTCTCCTGCTGGAGAGCAACTCGGAGGCATAGACCAAGCTGGTTCCATGGGTCCCAGAGCCTGGCAAAGAGGGCCCTTGTTAAAGGACTGGTTACTGGTCAGGTAATGCTGAGCTAGCTATTGTCTGGATTACCAGGTAGCGTGGGGCTTCCTCCACCTGGGGGCCGCTTCTAGAAAGAGCCCACACCAGCTCTGCTGCGCTTCTCAGGGGCTGGCCCCGCCGAGATGACCCTGACCCAGAGCTGACCTGGGGCTGACCAGGCCTGGCTGTTTCATGCCCCCTAAGTGGCTTGCACGAAATGAACAATACAGGAAAATACAGTTCAGTCTTCCTGTCTCGCAGCCCAGGAGCAGCCAGCCTGGCTGGGAGAACTCTCTGGAAGGGGACCCGTGGCCCAGCCCCGTCCGTTCACTGTGAGCCCCACCCTCGGTCTGTTCTCACTTGGGTGAGACAGAGAAGGCTCTGAAGGGCTGAAGGGTGAAATGCGGGACAAGCAGGGCATAACTGGGGCCTGGATCCTGTCCCGGGACATAGAGGGCAGGCCCTGTGCACCAGCCCCGGGCACAGCACCAAGGGACAGCTGTTCTCAAGGGACAGTCTCGGCACCGGATGTTCCCGGGGTGTCAGCAGAGACACAGCCCAGGAAGCCAGGCCCAGCTGTACAGCAACCCTCTCCTTCTTCCCTGTCTGGCAAGGGGAGGACCTCCCACCCCTTGGGCCAGCAGCCATGGTCACAGCGGGCTGACCTCTGGGCTGAGAGCGGAGGGCGCTGCTGCTGGCAGGCCTGGCCGTCCCGACCTGTCTTTGAGTGGGCTGGCCACAGCCCCGAGTCCCCCTTTCTAACCCGGTCACTCTCGGGAATGGGTCTGGAGGCTTCTCAGGTCCCTTTGGCAGGCTTTTGGGTAGGGATTTGGGGAGGGGTCCCACCGACAAATGTCGGGAACCTGCAGTCACTTCAAGATCAGGGATGCTGCCTGGCTCATCTCCAAGGCCTGGAGTAGCCCAGGGGCAGGGGCTTGGGAGCTCCATCAGCCACGCAAGACAACGGTGGCCCTGCCCCTTACCGCGACCCGAGTCGTGTACGTGACAAACTGGGCCTATCTGTCCTCCGTAAGCACGCCCGTGCCTGTGAACCTATGACCACGTGCGACCAAAGCGACGCGGAGCCTGATGGGACTAAGGAGAGCCTGAGCTGGGAGTCACTCTGGACGACGCGGGTTGGGTTCCCTGGGATCTCGGGGTCCTGGTGAGGAGGGCAGGGGTGGTCAGGGCACAGGTAGTGACAGAGGCGAGGCCTCCAGACATGGGCACAGAAATGGAGGAGTAGATGGCCCCCCCCGGAGCCTCCAGAGCGAGCACAGCCCCATCAGGGAGCACATCTGTGGATCTTTAAGCCACTAAACATGTGGCCACTCACTACGGCAGCCACAGGGACAAAGGCCGTCACCAGGTCCCTCCATGGTCTCCATGCTCTGCGTCCCTGGAGCTGGGAAGACGGCTGTCCCTCTGTCCTTACGTTCACATGGCCTCCCAGCACTGGGCCTGGGGACAGGCCCCATCCTGCACATGCTCAGTGTGAGCATCCCGGGCCCCAGGCAGTGGGAGACCCCAGGACCCAGCCAAGGGACGGCAACCACGGTCCCAGACAGGGAGGAGCAGGAGGTCAGGGAGAAGGCCGGGTGGGCGCTCTGGGCCCCCAATCCCAGTGTTCTAGAATTTGGGCTAGAGTTCTAGGAATTCAGCCAAACTGGTGACAGGTGTCATCTGTGTGCCTGGGGAAGAGGATGGGCCTGGCCACCAGACAATGCTGGCACCCCTTCCCAGGCTGGGGGCTTCCTGTGCCCCTTGCTTCCTTCTGCACGGTCTGAGAGGGCACCGTGCTCAGGGAAGCAGACACGGGGGTGCTTAATCCAGGGTCCAGGGGTCACAGACCTGCCCTAGGGCTCCTTGCCCCTGCACTCCAGCTCTCGACACTACCTACACCCCGGGGCAGGGATCCCTGGGCCTCTAGCCCTCAGGGGACTCTTCCCTGTCTGTTCCCCAGGCCCAAGTCTTGAGCAGCAGCCCCTTTAGGTCCATGCCCACCAGCCCTAACAAGGGGGCTCTCCAGGCTGAGCAGGCCTCCTCTTGGTGCGCATCAAAACTGAACTAAACCAGAGCCCCAGGTAGATACTCGGAGGACTCTGAGAAAAGCAACTGGCACCACCCAAGAAACAAGGTCACAGGTGAAGGGCAGGGCCAGCCCTGGAGAGGAGAGCCCCAGCGGTGTGGTCCCCACCTTCGGGCCCAGCCTGGCATCCACAGAAAGGGTTGAACAATGGCGTGATGGTGCCATAGATGAGGGCAGGCCTGGGGCCCACAAGAGAAGGTGCCTTTCCCCCACAGAGCCCTCCTGCCCTGGCCCGGGGGCACCCTGTGCTCGGGTCCCCATCACTGTCACACGACATGAACATGTGCCCCCCCACACCCTTCTGCCCAGAGCATATGGGGGCAGGGCTCCATCACCTCTGGGCCCCGGGCCAGGAGCAGGGCCTGGCACAGCCAGACACTTGGTGACGTTGTGCTGAATGACTGAGGTTACCCGCGAGGGAGGCACGGGAAGCTTCCAAAACCACTGAAAGCAATTTCTAAGGGAAAGGGGAGAGCGTCCCTCTGCTGGTTTCCTTCAGCGAAGGCTTACTGAGAGTTTGCCAGATGGGGTTGGGGCTCACCCATCCTGTGGGGGCCGGTACAGAGAGGGTCTCCTCCACCAGTTAGCATCCCCTCAACCTTGTACTTGGTGCCAGAGTGTGGACTGTCTGGGGACTGCTTGGAGACCCGCTCATATCCTTGCTGTCCCCAAACTTCTGTAGCCCTCATGCCCTCTAGACCCACGGAGAGGTGGGAGGGCCAAGACAGGGAGGCCCTGAGATGCCCCCGCCTTGGCCCGCACCATCCTCAGCACCGCCGGGCCTCATGCCACCTGGCCCGTGGCGCGGTGCGACCAGCCAGCGAGCCGTCAGGCACAGGTGACCACACACAGGCACCGAAGAAAGCACAGGAGCAAATTGTAAATTCCACCAACCTTGTTTTTGTCTTCAGTTCTGGCTGCTTGTCGGCACGCCGGGTGCCAGATGGAGGAGCCTGTGGACAGATCCCCGAGAGGGAGGGCTCAGTGTCACTTCCCACGATGCAGGGGCCGTGCAGGGAGTCAGCAGCGAGGGGCCGGCTAGAGTGCTGGAGTGGGTGCTGGGCCTGGGGCAAGCAGACCGCCGCCCGGCCCCAGGGGTTCACGGCCCAGTGTGGGGGGGCGGGGGTGTACAATGAACGGGAAGCACATCACTGTGAGCTATCTGCCCAGCAGGGACACCCGGGGTGCCCAGAGGCTTCTCGGAAGAGGGGTGTCAAGTGCGTTCTCATTCAAAGGGGCAGGGGAAAGGGGATGGACTGCCCGTGGATGTGGGGGCAGCAGCCAGGCCCAACCATTGGCATGGCTGGGGCTGGGGCCGGAGCCGGGGATGGGAACCAGCCTTGGGAATGAGGGCTGAGGGGCGAGAGCTCTTGGCTGGGAGGCAGGAGGGGGAACCCTGGTGGGGAAACCAGGGTATGGGGTGAAGAGCAGCACTGGGGGCTGCTGGGGGCCAGTCATGAGGCTCTGGCATTGGGCCCATCCCTCTCCCTGACTCTCTGGGTCATGAGTCTATCCTGCCTCAGTTCCCTCAGCAGCCAGCACAGCCCCAGCACCCACGCTGACACCCAGCTCCATCAAGGTAATGGGAACACCACACCCCTCCTTTTCCCAGTTCAAACTCAAGTTCTCCAGGCGTTGGATTTTTCCCACCTGCCAACAGGGCTGATAACATTCCTTGCTCATTAGGCCCTCAGGAGAACTCAGGGAGGTTCATCTGGGGTAAGGACATAGCGGAATGGGCCTGCTGAACCGTGCCTTACGGGTTCGCTGTCTCGCCGCACTATGTCCGGTGCGGGTGGGCTCGGTGCACGTCAGCCCTCCCTGCACCCCATCCTTCAGGGCCTGGAGCACCTGCTCTCCCACTGGGGCCTCCCTGGGATCCCAGCCTGGCCCCCTTGCCCCACGGCTCTGTATCTAGGTTCACGCGCGATCAAGAAGGGGGCTGAGTCTGCTCCACGCCTGCACCCCCCACCCCAAACAAGCCACACGGCGCCTGGCATGTGAGAGGCACCGGAGACTGTGTGAAGGAAAGAGCGGCATCCTATTCTTGCTTGCAAATCCTTCCCAGGAGGGGAACCTTTTACTGCCCCCACCTGGCAAAACATCTGCATCTCCTGGAGAGCCTGGAGAGACCATGATTGAGGGGTGTGTGTGTGTGTGTATGTGTGGGTAAAACGTTCCTCTTGACAACTATGATTACCAAAGGAATAGGTAAGTCATTGATATTCCTTATTAAAAATTAAAGACACCCAACAAAGTATAAATCAGAAAATTAAAACCACCTATAACCTCCTAGCCATTCGGTTTGGGTGGCTTTCCAGCATTTTTTTCAGAGAACGTGGATAATGTTGTATAAACATTGTTTTCTGTCCTACGATTTTTGTTTCAAGTGTCTGAAACATTTCCCCTACAGAAGTAAATATCAGAAGCATAACAGGGAGGGCCGTGGGACATCCCAGCCCATGGAGAGGGGAGGGTTTATCCGTCCCTCGCCAGCTGGTTGTGATGTTTCATTTCTAAAGTCACATTGGAGGTGGGGGGTTCCGTGGCATGCAAGTCCCAGCACACCCCTCCCGTTCACTCAAGGACTTCATGGAAATGGAGTCGTGTGGGCATTAAGGTTCTTGATCCATTCTGGCATTTTCCCAATTTTTGCTACACCAGCCAGGTAAAAGGCCCATTTCCTTGATTCCTCACAATGGGGCTGTGACCTTCCTTTTAATCCTTGTCAACCCAGTGGGGAAAAGCAGCATCTCATTATTCTTTTCATCTGGGTCTCCCTAATCATTACTGAGCATCCACAGCCCCTCCCCTATATTTCCTGGAAAGGTGTGTCCCAGGGTCAGTGGTGCTGATGGTCATGGGGCGGGGGCTGGCTGCCCTGTTGTCTTTGAAGGCTGTGAGGCTCACTAGGGCCCCTGCTCTGCAGAGCTTTGACTGTATGGGATTCACCCGTTGACACATTCATGGAGCCCCAGTATCCAGGTGGACCAGGCACAGGTTCCCAGGGCGAAGAGGCCCCAGCTGGTACTCCACAGTTCGGGGTTGAAAACCTCTGACCTGGGTCCACTCCCTTGTCACGCCGACTGAGAAACTTGAGGCTGGGAGAGGGGAAGGGACTCACTTCCACATCCCACACAAAGTCACGGCAGGACCCGCCACCCAGACCCATAAAGAGCATCTTTATTCCCTGAGACTGGGTCCCCCTTGATGGCGAGCTTCTGTGGTCCCAGTGCCATTGTGCTGGGTGTCAGGAAGGCCTGAAAGCACTATTTACAGTGGGGACGATGCTGGCGGGGGGGCCCCCTCCTTCCCAGACATCCCAGCAGCAACAGGAGGGGTGCAAAGGACCCCTTTCATGGGCTCTCATAGAAGAGACTCATGGAACAAGAGGGGACACTGGGGACGAGGCCGGCCTAGCTGACGTCACCTCACGAGGTTGGGCTCAGAAAGGCAGGCCTGTGTGATACACAGCTCCGAGATGACCGGCCCCTGAGGTCATGAAACAGCCCATGTGGGTCTCTCCCATCAGCCCAGCCCTGCTCAGCCTGCCTCTGGGACCACTGGACACAGATGGGCCATTGAATAGAAACAGTGGCTGAAGACGTGAGGTCTCCATATCCAACCTATCGTCTTGGGGAGGGGCCAAACAGCCCTGGACCCCCCTCCATGTCCTGGCCATCACCAGTCCATGGCTCTGCCTCCCACATGCTGCCACCGGGTTGGGTGGGGGAACCTCCCACCTAGTGAGTTGACACAGGCCACCTACCTGTTCCCACCTGGCACACAGTAAGGGCCCAGGGGTCGTTCCTGTCTTGCCCTAGGGGACTGGGTAGAGCGATTTTGTCCTTACCTTGAAGATACATCTCCTCGCCTTCCGCAAACATCCGGCCGCACCGGACGCATAGCGCACACAGTGGGTGATAGTGTTTCTCTCCTGCCTGTGTAGACAACAAAAGTGTTTCTGCTGAAACTAAAGGGGCCACAGAAGCAGCCACACTTGGCGTGCCCACATGTGGGGTTCTCAGGGGGTGCTGAGTGTGTGCTATGTTCTGTATCCATCGGGGGGTTCAGGATGGCGCCCAAGAAAGCCTGGGTCCACCAGGTGTGGAAGCAGGCCACATGCACCAGGGCCACCTACGCCAGGGCCATGTCTGGAAGCAGAGACCCAGCTGCACTGCCCGACCTGCTGGGGAGCAGGGGTGTCACCCAGGTCCTCCGGCTCAGTGGTTGATGGCTCTGCCTCCCTCATGGGGCAGGGGGCCAGGTCCTGTCCGTCTCTGTACCCGGGAGTGGGGAAGGGGCTCAGTAAGGGAGAGCAGAGGGGAGGCCAAAGCTAACGTGATCTCCCTAGGTGGAGGCACTGGAGGGGTGGGCTGTCTTAGGCATTTGCATGTGGCTCAAATTTCTCCATTCTCATTTACTGTTTTTATAACCCCTAGCGTCCATGAAATTAGGTGCAAAGATTAATATGGGAAATCACGTGAATTAGTTACATAGGCTGGCGTGGCGTAGTTCTAGACGGCACAGACGAACTGCCCCACACTATCAATACAACATCACTGCAACTGGTAGCCTTGGGGTCAGGTGGGCGGCAGCCGGCTGCTGGCCATGGTGCTGATACCACCTTTCACTCTTACCCTGACATGGGACGATCCCATGATCGCTTCCGGAATGTGGGTTAGTAATACCCCTTCCCCAGATGAGCATGTGATGGGGTAAAATGCGTACATGCACCTCACACTCCTCCTCTCACCATTAAGCCATTGGTGACCACCTGCCCAAAGGTGACCCCTGCTAAGGAGAGGAGAGGCCCTGAACACGCCCTCTCCCGCGGGAGGCACCCTGTGGCACGGCCCACCAGTGCTTCCGGGTGAAGGGATTCTTGCTGGGGAGCGAAAGGACACTGCAGCCTCGGTCCTCCTGCCTGCCCTGGAGCCTCCTCCCATTCCCTCTCCTGGGAGCATCTGACCCTGCTCCACCTGCCTGGGGCCCTCCATGTTCTTCATCGCAGCTCAAAGGCCACCGCCTCCTGAAAGCCTCCCCGGTACACATCCGTTGTCTGGGTTCCTGCTGGTTTCTTCTTCCCCACTAGACAGGGCGCCCCTCGGGGGCCGGCCCTAGCTGGGGCCGCTTCAGGAACCGTTCATTGTGGGGATCTCTCTGGGCAGCAGGTCAGAGGGCAGTGCTGGCTCAGACGTGATGAGGGTGAAGCGGTCATTTCGGTGATATTAAACATTGCGCCCTCTGACCTGTCCTCGCGCCCACCTGACCCAGGCCCCCTTCTCACTGGTGGGGGACAACCTTAAACAGTAGGAATTCTGTGAGGGCCACTTGGGGTAGAAAGCATGCCCTGGAGGGCAGACAGACCCTGGCGTCTCCATGGGGTGTCTACACCTGAGTAGGAGGAGAAAGAATACCGTGGGGATGGTTTCTAAGACGACAGGTTGAAACTCCAACTGCACGGATGAGAATCAACAGAGTGGAGATGCAGCCCGAGGCTGCTGTGAGGGGCCGGCCCTGCGTCCACAGTCTTCTGCCATCAGGGAAGCACTCCCACCCAGACCTGGTGAACGCCCCTGGTCCCCCAAAATAACAGCAACTCCACCACCTTTTCCACAGCTCGAGCTGAGGCCCTTTCACACGCTACCTGGTCTTCACCCTCCAGAAGTCCTATGAACTACATTATTATCATCATTTTCCACACAGTGCACAGAGAGGTGGAGGCAGCTGGGAAAGGCCACACAGCACAGAGCTGGTGGAGCATGACTAGAGCCCAGGGGCGTGGCCTTTCATGGCCTTCCAGCCCCAAGCCGGGCGGTCCCAGCTCCAGGGTGCTGACCCTAGCCTCACATGCTCCCCTGCCCAGGCCCTGGACAGTCCTGAGAACCTCAGGAGGGAGGAAAGAGGCAGACACAGGAAGGCACAGATTCTATTCACACCAAGTGCAGAACCAGGCCCATGAGTCTCCTTTACTTAGAGTCAGGGAGGTGGCCGCCCTGGGGGGGATCTTGGGGGCTGGGCACATTCTCCTTCTTGATCTGGGTGGATTGATGACTGAAATTAAGACCTAAAACTATAAATCTCTCAGGAGAAATCACAGGGGTACATCCTCACCACCCCGGGTTTGGCGGTGAGTTCTTGGATTACACACCAAAAGCATGAACAGCACCAACAAAAATAGGTATGTTTTTTCCCCACAAAAATTAAACTAGTGTGCCTCTGGTCGAGAAAGTGGAAAGACACCCTGTAGAATGGGAGGAAACGTTTGAAATCCTAGACCCAGGAAGGGCTTACTTAGCACTCAGAACATAGAATTATATATCTATTATATATACAAAGAGCTTATAGCTCAATAATGATAGAAAGTGGGCGAAGAACTCGAATAGACATTTATTCCCAAGAAGATACACAAGGGGCCAAGGACCACATACAGGATGCTGGACGTCCCTGTCCCAGAGGAAGGGCAAGTCCAAGCCACCACGAGATGCCTGCCACTCCACGCCCATTAGCATGGCTGTAATCAAAGCGAGACCCAAGGGACAGTGTGTGTTGTTGAGGATGTGGGGAGAGGAGGGCCCCGTGCACCTGCTGGGGGGACGTGGGTGTGGCTGCCAGTGCCCGGAAAGGAGATGGAGAGTTACCACTGGACCCGGCAGTTCCACTCCTGGGGGGGAACAAAATGGAGACAAGAGCCCAGCAAAACACAGGTCTGCACAACGTGGACGTGAGTGTCCAAGATAGCCATTTTCATGGTGGCTCCAGGGCAAATGGCCCCTGGGTGCGAGTGGGGAAAAAAACTGTGGTTTGGCCACACAATGGAATATCCTTCAGCCTTAGGAAGGACTGGAGTCCTGGAACTTGTGGCCCTGATATGTCCTAGGAGGACGTCAGTGTCCTATAGGATGGGACACCAGAGCTCTGTCTCTGCCACATGACGGCCCAGGGAGAAGGTGGCCGTCTGCAGTGCGAGCAGCGGGCCCTCCCCAGGAACTGAAGGGGCCGGGCCGGCACCGGGATGGTGGACTTGTGGCCCCCAGCACAGAGAGGAGCGCTGTCTGGGGTTTCAGCATGCAGCGCCTGGAATGGCTGCAGCAGCTGTGGCGGACTAAGACCTGCTATAGAGCCCAAAGTCAAAGCGCCCTCACTCTTTGGATTGGGCCCCATGGTCACTCCCATCCTCTCTTCCGGTGGTCTCAGTGACCGGATGTTCCACATCATCTGAAGGCTGCTGCAGCCCCTGCCCTTTCAGAGCCTCTCCTCCCCATTCCTGTGCACTATGAGCCTGGAGCGTCAGCACCAGCGTGTGGTCTGTGCAACCGCCCAGCCCCCAGCCGGGCAGATGGACTAGCCCCGTGCCAGGTGGGTCTCAAGATGGCTCAGCTTTCTGAAGAATATTAAAAACTCATGAGCTTCTGCAGTGCATGGTTTTAAAAAGATGTCTGTGCCTGTGACAAGTGGCTGTCATCTTTAATAAGACGGAACAAGGCTCATTAGGAGCACAGGAAGGCGGGCTCCAGGGGCCTACGGCAAGCGCTGCCCCTCATTCAGGACCAAGTCAGTGCAGAAGGACTGGATCACGTCCCACCACAGACACGCAGGGCACGGCCAGCACAGGGGATGTGGGCAGTGTCTTTGGGCTCCAGAAACTCACTCCCCCCCTTCCACGGCCAGCCGTGGGTAGCACAGAGGGACACCCCGGGCACATGGGAGGAAGGCGTCCCATCATCCTGGGCCCCTTCCGCTCCCTGGACAACAGGCTGCGCCCTCCCTCCCCCGCTGCTCTCTGCATGCTCCCCTGGACAGTGGCACCACAGGAGCCCCCCACCGAGGCCGGCCAGCCCCCCGGGGGCTGCTCATGTGCCTCCATTGGCCCGAATCAAAGCTTGAGTTTCCTTGTCGAATGGCCAGAACCGAACCCAGATCTGAAAAGACCTCATCACCCCATGCGTCCAGATAACGAAACGCACCATGAAGCCAACCGAAGCCTTGGGCAGGAGCGTCTGGCAGCCGCACAGACTTCCCGGATCGGCTACACAACCTAGGGCACCCCCAGGAGCTCCATCCCCCCCAGAAGAAGAGCCCAGCTCCTCACCACGCAGGGCCCTGCACACGAATTCCTAGAGCCATCGGCAGCCCCCGAGCCCGAGCCCCTGTCCTCACCCCTGCCATCGTCCCCATCGCTGACCCCACGTGTTCACTCTCGCTTGGGGTCTCCGCCGTGTCACAGAGACCGTACTGTGCGCTCATCTGCGTACGTGTACACACGATCTAAAACAGTGATTTCTAAATGCTCATTATGGAGGCGCTTTCGGTTTGTTTTATGACAAACAGATGTTCCCTCTGAATATGTTTTTTTAATAAACACATTCATCAAATTACAAAAAGAGAGGGAGCAGTGGGGTCTTGGGAAGTTGCCTTTGTTTCCTTCCTGAGGAAATGCTTTTGTTTCTCTGGAATATATTTTCTCCCATTGATTTTTATCAATCATGCCTACTTAGGAGGGTGAAAAGGAAGCAGGCCAAAGGAAGACAGGAAAGCAAATAACCCAGGTCCTGTAGCCCCAGGGGATGGCTTCTTTGAAATGAAGAAATGTTTAGGGGCTGCCTGCCCTGGGTGGGACCTGCCTGCGAGACGCGCCCCCCCCCCCCCAACAGGGCTCCTGGGAATGGGTCAGGTGCAGGCAGGAAGCCCAGCAGCTGCCAGCCAGGGACAGGGGACACAGTGAGTGATCAGAGGGTCTGGGGGGGGGGGTTAAGGAAGAGAGAAGGGAAGGCAGGCAGGGGGAGGGAGAGAGGGAGGGAGGAATAAATAGTGGTCTGGGAGGGACCCTGGGCTTCTCATGGAGACAGTGGGCTGCTCCAGGCGGGTGGGGCTCAGACAGCAGCACCTAGAGGGTTAAGGAGGGCAGGGGCTGTCCCCACCCCCTGCCACTCCCACTTGTGTGGGGAAGCACTCCTGCTGGCAGAGAACAAGGCAGGGGTGGGGTGAAGACCAGTATTGAGCAGGGACTCCCCCTCCTCCCCCTCACTCAACACCCCCTTATCAAAGTCAGGGTCCAGTTGGTCTGGTCACACCACTGTCCCTGGCAGACAATCCCATAGCTACCTCTCAGCTGTCCTGTGGGGCGAGCCCACTGCCCCAGGCCCCCCACCTCTGCCCCCACACTCCCAGCCTTCCGTCTCTGCAATGGGGCATACAGCCCCTCCCAAGTCCCCACCAGACCAAGAGGGCTCCCCCGCCTGCACTCCAGCATGGAGCTGGCTCCCCGGAGACAGATACCCCGAGACACACAGGCTCAGAGAAGGCGCCGGGAAGATGATGCTACAGATTTAGGATACCTAAGGAAGGGGAGGAAGGGCTCCATCGTCGCCGCGAGATGCACATTTCACGGGCGGACAGGCCGGCACTGCTGGCGCCCGGCATCAAGATGGCACTGTGCCCGCCACACACAGACGCAGCAGATTGATGGCTCCTGCTGGCAGGGAAGGGGGCCTGGGCTGCTCCTCTGCTCAGGCTCCAAGGAAAGGAAAGCTCTGAGTGGGACAAGCATCTGGTGGGGGACAAAGCGGGGGGGGGTGGGCGGTGATAGCTGCCTCAGGGAGTCTCACCTGGAGGATCTGTCCTAGCTCCCTGCAAGCCCACCCACCTGCCACCCAGCATGGGTTCTGCAGCCTCCCCATCAGCCCTCTTAAGCACCTGGCCAGGCTTCCTACCTGCACAGCGTTCTCGCAACAGAGCCTGATCCAATCGGCCAGCCCCCACGGCCCCTCTCCGGTGCCTGCTCCCTAGGCAGGTCGGCTGGAATGGGCAGTGTGACCGTGAAGACGGGCACCCTCTGCCTTCAGCCAGACATCTGGGTCCTGTTCCTTCTTTTTCAGATCCTGCCACCTGCTGCCCCCCGAGAGCCTGCTGCCTGCCCAGCGGGGCTCCAGCATGCTCTGGGCCAAGTTCAGGTGGTGGCGTGTCGGCAGCAACGGCTCCCCTTCTGCAGAGCCAGGCTCGTCTCTGCCCGCCCGCAGCTGCTGCCTCGGGAGGAGGATGCTCAGAGCTTTGCAGAGCCCGCCGACTCAGCCACACTGGGGAACTCGAAAACAAAAGCATTAATCTTCCCTGGAAGGCCCTGCATCCCCCAACACTGATGAGGAGGAAAATCCAGACCTGTTTCTCTCCTGTTCTTCGTAATTAAGATGGTCCCTTCCTGAAGCTAAACCTGAGAGCACAGGAGGGGCTCCGTTCACGGGCACCAAACCCCCCCATTCTATTTATGGTCCAGCATTAAATATCAAGGACATACAGTGCACATGGGGTCACCCACAGAGGGGAGGCCTGCTGATGACCTGGTGACAATAAGGAAGCCGCCAGCCCCCAGTATTTACCACGGGGCCAGCACTGAGCTGAGGACACTTCGAAGAGGATGTCTCATTGAATCCCTGAGCTACTAGAATGTTCTCTCACTCAGCACAGCGCTTGCTGAGGGCAGGCAGCAGGGCTGGGGTTGGGTCTCCACCCCCGCCCCCCAGGGTGCAGGGGCAGATGCCTGCAAGTGTCCCGAAGCTGGCCGGGCTAGGTCCACAAAACAGCAGTGCAACAGCTCAGCCCACCTGAGCCTGAAATGCACCCCACTTTCTGCGGTCAGGTAGCACAGTGTGGCACAGTGCTCAAACAATCCACAAACTGATGTCTACATGCAGGGAGAGGCTGTACGCCGGGAAACAACAGGTGCAAGGAGCCCGGGTAGCCCCACTTCAAGTCTGGCTCTGCCACCTGCTTGGGGAGGCCAATGGCCCAGCACACGTGTGCAGGGAGCCCAGGAGAGAGTAGAGGGTCTGGAATAGCCTTTCGGGGAATCAAGACACGTGGTCTGAACGACTGGCAGTGGAGAGACGGGCCATGTCCCTAATACTTATAGGGCCACGGGTCCCGGAAGAAGGTCATAGTTTCCGTCCACATATTCAGAGAATGTGGGTGTCAATATTACATCACCACCCAAGACCGAACGTACAAGATGCCCGCCAACCCTTTGCCAACAGCTTCATCTTGTGACCTGTACCGGCAGATGGAGCTGCAGACCATGAAGACCCCGCCCCTGTGACGGCCCCGCCCCCGTGAAGACCCCGCCCCATGAAGACCCCCCACCCCCACGAGGACTCTTCCCCATGAAGACCCCGCCCCCGTGTAGATCTAACACAGGCGCTGTGGTCTGGGGGTGGGACGGGCTGTCAGAAGGACCCCCATCGAGGAATGTAAGGAAGTCACCAAAGCGAGTGAGGACGGAGGTTCCCAGCCGCAGATCCAGCCGCAGACAGGCAGGGATTTGTAAAGACTACACTCCCACTGGGGAGGGGGGGGGCGGGGGCACCACGCTCTGCGGGTAAGAGTGGAAATTAGGGTCATCTTTCTGGAAAGCACTTCCTAACTGTCAAGACTCTTCAAAGCGTCCTAGTTGTTGACTGAATGTCCGCATTTCGATGAAGAAATCTAAAGAAAAACTAGAAATGCCAAAAAAAAAGATGTTCGTCGCTGTGCTGTTTATCCTAGTAAAAAACTAGAGAGCCGGGCTATGTCGGACAATAAACAATCAGCTTACTACATTCTAGAATAGTCCTGTGATGGAATCTAATGCCAGATGGACCCACGCCGACCCGGAGAGCCCTGGACACCCCACCCTGTGAGCTAGCCCAGCACAGAGGACAGCACACTGACCCCGTTCATGTGCCCCGTGCAGAAGACGGAAGCCCGTGGAGACAGCAGGGAGACCCAGGGGCCGGGGTCGGGACTGGGGCAATGGCAGCCAGGGGATCAGATTCTTGTTGAGGTGATGAAAACACCCCCAAACGGAGATTCGCTGAGCTCGTGTCTACGTGGATACCGACCGCCGGTGCTTAATATGCGCTGAA
The DNA here is from genome assembly GCA_004024625.1 of Mellivora capensis. Classification (NCBI taxonomy): domain Eukaryota; kingdom Metazoa; phylum Chordata; class Mammalia; order Carnivora; family Mustelidae; genus Mellivora; species Mellivora capensis. Next base: position 103,084 of record PISX010004601.1, read on the forward strand.
CGGTGCGGTCTATGAGCTATGTTCCCATGCAGCTATTTAACAGAAAGGCCCACAGTACCCAAAACACACAAGAAACAAAAACGTGGGGGACCTGCTACATAGGAAATGCAACTTGGACAGACTCAGAATATAATGTTGTATCAACAGTTTGGTCTCAACCAGAATTACATGGAGACAGGAAAAACTGGAAGGAAACCAGCCAAACAGTTCAGCTACCTGTGCCCGCATTATCCGTGATCTGCTCCCAACGTGTGCTGTGCACACTCTCCGTGGTCCATGAGCATGTGATCACACCCACCCTGAGGCCCCTCGCGCTATGCACTGGCCTGAGGGGCTTCCCTTCCTGGGAATGAAGGGAGAGGCTGTCCTGCTCTGTGGGGTGGGTGTGACACTCCCTCCCCTTTCCCCTTCTCACTGGGAGTGCTGAGAGGGAAAGTGGGTGGGGGTTGAGGCCCTATGACAAGTCTGTCCCTGCGGCTCAGAGGGACATCAAGTGTAATTTCGAGACAAACAGCTCAGCGCTCAGTGTGCAATTCCACCGTGGCACTGGGGATGTCGAATATGTGCCAGGCACCAGCTGTGGGGGCAGGCGGGGCAGGAACCCTTGGGGGCTCAAGGGGTACCCCCACGCATCCCACTGTTCCCAGCCTCCAGCCTCCAGCCTCAGCAGCAGCTCCACACTATTTAAAATGCCAGTGTGACCCAGGCATTCCGAGACTCAGAAGTCTTTGTCGGGGATGGCGGTGGGCGCTCGACAGCCTCATCTTCCCAACTATCCTCCCACCCCCAGAGGCCCATCTGTGACCTGGTGTGAAAGGGTCCCTAGCCCCTCAGCAGGCTCAGTACACCTTCCTCATTCCTTCAGGTGCTCTATGACCTGTGCCTTCTCCAGGAACATGGGCAGGCCCCAGCACAGAGCCATTGGGGGCTGAAGAATGGGGAGAGGGACAGGCTGGGTCTGACAAGCAGGTGGGTGGGGTATGGTCATCTCATGGGGTTTATCTTACTGAACAACTGTACCAAAGCCAGGCTATGTGTATTTTTCATAGAGACAGAACCTGGAAAATCCCACCAGGATCAAAAGACGATCTGTCAGCACCCCCAAAAAGCCTGCTTACCCCATGACCACTGTGTGACTGGGGCTGCCAGGTAACCACTCAGGGTCTCCTGTGGGCATGTGGTCTTGCCTCCTGGGCTCACTTCCACTCCTCCAGGCCTTAGACCCCCATCTAGACATGGGAGGGCTGGACCCAAGATCTCAACCCCCCACCTCTCCAACTTCATCAGCTTGCAGAGGGCACGGGAGAGATAGCATCCAGGGAAGGCTTCCTGGAGGAGCTGGCCATCACGGAGCAGGCCTTATAAGGCTGAGAAAGCTGCCCCCTGGCAGAGCTGGGAGGATGGGGGAGGCAAAGTCTCAGGGGCACAAATTCTTGCACAAACACACATGAACATCGGACACCGTGAGAGGCAGGGGAGAAGGGCATGCCTCGGAGATGGCACTCAGAGGCCCACTCACCTCCAGCACATGCCCTGTGATGTACTTCTCACAGCCGTCACAGCGGATGCCGAACTTGGTGTGGTAGTCGGCCTCACAGTAGGGCAGCCCGTCCCTGCAATGAGACAGGCTGTCAGAATGCGTAGGGGGCTCACCAAGGGGCCCTGTGGCTGAGTGAGAGCTGACGGCTGCCTCGAGAGGCTCAGCTGCAGGGATAAGGGCTGCATCTGGGAAACTGTAAATAGGCCAGTTCTCACCGACCTCGGGGCTCTTCCTTCCGGTTCACTCCGCCACGTTGAGCACGTGGGTGGGAAATGGCCTATTTACTCTCCAGGGGATGCTAAGTAAAGAGATTCCCTCCAAAGGGGGTCTGGGGCGCCTTCCAAAATCATGAGCCACTAAGCATGTGTGACAAAGGTGCCCATGCCAGGGACCATGTTTGAGGAGGACGCAATGTCACATGGCATAGGCGGTAGGTGGGACAGCACCTCTCTGTCCCCCGGGTGAGGCAGCAGAGGGGTCCAGCCATGTTGGAGAGGTCAGGAGGACCACGGGTGACCAGTCCACTCTGCACGCATATTTATGGCGTGCCCACCATGTTTGTGGCGTGGGGAAGTGGTGACAGGTGACACACGGTTTTCGGTGCCACTCCAAGGATCTGGGCAGCCTGGGGCGACGCACTTCAATGTTGAGCCTCCCCTGAAGGCACAGTGAGGGAGGCAGCTGGTTTTCCGGGCTGCCGATGGGAAGGTAGTGTGGGCACACGACCAGGCACAGCACCTAGCATGTGGCGGGAGCTGATTTGAAAGTGACTGGAATTAATTATTATGACGGAAATGGCAGGAGGCTTTGTGGCAGCCAAGGGAAGGCCCGGAGGTGGGGCCAAGGTTCCTGGCTTGGTGGCCATGCTCCATGCGGGAGGTGCTGGTGGGCAGCGGTGACGTGAATAGGCTCACACGCCACCACGTCCCTGCTCCATGCCCTGGGCAAGTCGCGTAACCTCTCTGAGCCTCGCCTTCTCCAACCATAAAACGGGAGAAATTACAGTAAGTTCTAAAGATGAGAAGGTGTGGCCAGCGCCTAGCACATGGCAGGCACCTGCCAGTTGGTGGCCAAGGCCACTGTCATTATTAACCAAGGCCTGGCTCTGGGCCTGGCTCAGCAGGAGTTGGTTGTGGAGGTCACTGGCAGGCAGGGGCACCTGCTGCCTGCACACATCTCCCCTCCCCCGAACCGAAGAAGTTGCCCCGTTACTCCAGGTTGGGTTTTTTATTTTTACGCAGCTGCCAACACAAGGTAAGAGTTCTTGACTTTTGGGAAACCAGAGCTAAGACCCCCTCTGGACTGTAGGACATAGGATGGAAGGCTTCATGGAGGAGGTGGCCTGTGGAGGAAGGGCAGTGGGGGGTTATGAGCCCCTGGGGCTGCGGTGGCTGCAGGGTAAGTCTCTGACCACGGCCCCAGAGAGGAGGAAGCCCTTCCTTCCAGGAGAGGAAGAGATAAATTGAGCCCTCGGGATCTCCTTTCAAATCCCGCTGACCTCAGGGCCCCTGTTATCCCCACCATGGGTGTGTGTGCCCCAAACCCAGGAGGCTCAAAGATAACATCTCCATAGCAACACCAACGCACCTCCCTGTCAATTCCAGGACTGCTCTGGAGGCTGCTGAGTGACAGGCAAGCCGTGTGGGTGAGCTACCTTGGTAGCAAGCACCCTGGGGGCTGGGCATGTTTATTTTATTTTATTTTAAAGTGCTCTGTCTCCTGGGGCTGCCTTCATGGGAGTCACTCCCCTCCTTTCCTTCACTACAACAGAGGAGAGGCCAGCACCTTTCCCTGCCTGATCCAGCCCAGACAGAGGCTCGTCTTGGCTTGGGGACTCTAACTGAGAATGTTTTGTTTTGAGATGAGTATGGACTCACCTGGGGTTGTAGGACAGCAGACAGAGAGACCCCCCAATACCGTCACCCCGTCTCCCCTGCGAGTGGCCTTGTGTACAGGGAGGGTACAAGAGCAGCCAGGAGATGGAGGGGGCACACCGGTGACCTGATCTGGATGCCCAGTGACATGTACTCGTGCTGTACTGTGTCCGTGTGTATGAGTGTGTGCATGTGTGGATGTGTGTGAATGTACACGTGTGCACGCATAAGTGCATGCATGTGTACCTGTGTGTGTGCATGTGTGAATGTGTGTATGCACCCGTGTGTGCATATGTGTATGTGTATGAACGTGTGTGCATGCATATGTGGATGCATGTGTATGTGCATATGTGTATGTGGGTGCACTGATGTGTGTGGATTGTGTACACATGTGTGTGCCTATATGCACGTGTGGATGTGTATGCATGTGTGCATGTGCATGCATCTGTGGATGTGTGTGCACATACATGTGTGACTGTGTGTCCGTGCATGTGTGTGAATGTGTGTGCATGGATATGTGCATGCATGTGTGTGGATGTGTGTGCATGTGCATGTGTGTGTGAATGCGTGTGCATGTGCACTTTGTGCATGCATGTGCAGATGAATGTGTACATGCAGGTGTGTGCATACGTGCACATTGTGTGAATGCATGTCCATGCATGTGTGTGCATGTGTATATGCTCCCATGTGTGCATGTATGCATGCATGTGTGAATGTGTGTACATGCATGTGTGTGCGTGTGTGCACGCACACACACAGGTCTCTTTCTGTGTGGTTCTATCAAAACACAGCCAGTTCCTGGGCCAGTTCTGCTCCCTCTGGCATCAAGAACCCTCAGGCTCTCCCACATGAGTTGCCCATAGAGCCCCCTAACTCACAGGAAGGAGACTGCTCTGCACCTTTCAGCTCTCCCCCTAACTCTGGGCCAGAGGGGCTTCCCTGACACAGTCCCCAATGCCAGGGGCTGAAATGCACCCCTTCCTGGCAAACCAGGAAGGAAACCTGGCAAACCAAAGCTGCTTCTGCTCGGGGCTAAGATCTCCCAGAGGCTCCATCTGCATAGCCTTCTGATAAGATGTGCTCTCCACGGTGCGCCTGGGTGGCTCAGTGGGTTAAAGCCTCTGCCTTCAGCTCAGGTCATGACCCCAGAGTCCTGGGATCGAGCCCCGCATCAGGCTCTCTGCTTGGCAGGGAGCCTGCTTACCTTCCTCTCTCTGTCTGCCTCTCTGCCTACTTGTGGTCTCTGTCTGTCAAATAAATAAATATTAAGGGACGCCTGGGTGGCTCAGTTGGTTAAGCGGCTGCCTTCGGCTCGGGTCATGATGCCAGCGTCCTGGGATCGAGTCCCACATCGGGCTCCTTGCTTGGCAGGGAGCCTGCTTCTCCTTCTGCCTCTGCCTGCCACTCTGCCTGCCTGTGCTTGCTTGCTCTCTCTCCCTCTGTCTCTGACAAATAAATAAATAAAATCTTAAAAAAAAAAAAAAAAAGAAAGATGTGCCCTCCGACCCCCACCCAAAGCAGCCATCACAGCATCCTGGCCACGCATCTGGGGTCTGGGGACACGGGGTCGGCCGGGAGCAGCAGCCAGATAGCCAGGCACTGCAGAAGTTGGAGCTGGGGCTGAGTCCTCCATCGGCTCTGTGACAGCTGCGGTGGCTCAGCCCTCTTCCCCTCACTCCCGCTGCTGGAGTCAGCTGGCCTCCACCATGCAAGCTACAGGTGATCCAGGCGCCTCATGAGGGGGACCCCTGGGGACAGGCAAGGGGACGCATTTACAAAGGCAGAGAGGGGGGCACGGTCTCTGTTTCGATCCACAGAATTGGAGCTGAGGTTTTTGCAGACCACACTCAGGAAGCCAGGCTGCTAGGAAGAGATGCCAGGTGGGGGAACAAACACGTAGGGCCCTGACAGGACAGGAGCGACCATAGGAGGGACGTGGGAGGAGCCCGCCACTCACTTGCTGATGTACTCTGCGTCCAACTGCTTCCCGCATGTCTCACACTTAAAACAGCCCAAATGCCAGTGTTTCTCCAAAGCCACCAGGGACTGGCCATTTTTTATTTCTGTGCCGCAGCCTCCACAACCTGAAAGAAAGAAAGAACAGGACACAGACATCATCACCATGGGCCAGAGGCATGTGGGCCCAGACCACTGGATCACCAGAGGCAGAAGTGCCTAGAGCCAACCTGCGGGAGGGAACAGAGGGGACATAGGGGACAGTCTGGCTGGGTGTGCTAGAGGGACCCTGTGACACGCCAGCCAGTGTGAACATGTAGAAAACCAATCACAAAGTTCACCCCTGCATGCATTGAGCACTGACTGCATGCACTTTGGGCTGGGAGCTGACAGAGGTCATGCTGGCGGGAGGCTGGGCGCCCACCCCCTGCAGCAGGTGTGCCGTCGAACAATAGTGCACTGCAGGGTGGGGGCTGCCTGGAGGGGAGGCAGCAGGTCTGGGAGGGCCCCATCTGTCATCTTCTGTTGACAAGGAGAATGTGAACCTAAATGACCTGGCCAACGTGCCAGGTCCCAAAGGAGTTGTGCCCCCTGCCACTCCTTCCCCTGGGCACTCCCCTGCCCGGATGCCGCTCCCAGGAAGCCCTCCTGGCCCACCCATCTGGACCTCCTCCCGTGTCCACCTGTGCCGCATCCCAGACACAGACAGACTGCCCAGTCTCCCACCTGTGTTCTTGCTCCAAGTCAGCCCAAGTCCGAGCCAGGCCCCAGGAGGGCCGCCTCGGGGATTCCTCCCTTGGCAAATTGCCCCCGGGTGATGCGGGCTTCTCATCCCAAGGTCCCCACCCAGCCTGGATCCCCACACCTCCTCTCCCCCTCCCAGTGCGCCCATCCCTGCTCAATGGCTCCTGGGTCCCAGGGCCTCCGGGTCCTGACCTGGCCCAGCTGCCTCCAGGCCTTCCAGCGGTGGGCAGCCACACCAGGGCCCCCAGCACTCTTGGGGTCACACTGAGCCAAGCTCTGTCCTCTGTGGGCCCCGTTTCCTCATGGGTGGGATGGAGTGGTCCCATGACAAAAGGCAAAGACCACACTTGTCACGCCTACACAAGGAGGTGCCTCCCACCAGGACAGAAGGGCATGGGATGAGATCGGGGTGCCCAGCAGGGCCTCCACAGATGCCCTTCAGATCCCTGCTCCTGCCCTTTTCCTCAGCAGACAGGGTGTCATTGGCTTTAAGAAGAGAAAATATTTGTTGCTCACGAAACTGTTGGTCAAGCTCTGGCTTTCCTAAGTTACCACACTATTCAAATCCACGTGCAGCACCCGACGCTTAGACCCACGCTCCGAGATCCAGGGCCACGAGGGACTAAAGCGGCTTGTTCATCTGGGGACCCTGGGGACCCAGCGTGGGCTGGCAGCTCAACCTTGCCGAGTGGACACATGCGTGAATGAATGAATGAATGAATGGGGACCAAGAAAATGCCCTCTCCTCTCAAGCTCAGGAGGCATTCAAACCCCATCCCCAGCCCACTCCCTCCCTCAGTCCCCCAGCAGCACAGGGACAACGCAACCCGCAACTCGCCCGCAACTCGTGGATTCGAGCAGTCTGACTTTGAGCGCAGGCTTGCTCTATAAGCTCCAGGTCACTGCCTCAAAACCAAGGATGACTGTGCTCCCCAGGGGACCCTTGGAAATGTCTTGAGACACTTCGGATGGCCACAGCTGGAGGAGGCGTACCCCAGGTACTTGGAGGCTGAGGCCAGAGATGCTGCTCAATGTCCTCCAGCGGAAGGGACGGTCCCATGGCAAGCGGGACCCAGTCAGCGGCGCCCGAGTCGAGAAACCCAGTTCGGAGCCTTAGCATGCTTCTCCGGAAACACATAGAGCAAAGGAGCACGCCACCCGCATCATGCCTGGGGTGGCGGGGCGGCAGGGTGAGCAGCAGTTAGAAACGTGGCCCTTAGAGCCAGGATGCCCTCCCTAGCTGTGTGACTGTGGGCAAGTTAACACACGTCTCTGTGCTCAGCACAGTGGGGATGCATTTTATGGGGGTAGTGGGTCTAGGCTCGCACACTTGTTACGCGGCTGAGGATAGCTAACAGCTCTAGGCCCATGGGGATGCCTGACAACCGACTCCATGCACACAGGGCCGAATGCTGGGACTCGTGCTGCTGTTGTCACGACGGGAAGACAACGGTGGCCCGATGTCCCGCGGTCACCATCTGAGGATGCCTCCGACAGCACACTCTGCCTCCTGCCCCAGGGGAGGGCCCAGAGGCTCTAGGTCAGCGTGCCAGCCGCGGCTGCAGGGGGACGCGGATCTGACACCGGCCTCAGCCCCTCACTCATCCCGGTGACCGCAGGAAGAGTCTCAGAACCGTGAGCCCTGACCTCTGAGATAGAGCAACGTGCTCGAAGGACCGTTGTCACAGAAACAGCAATCTTCACTTTCCAAACACAACTGGAGCTCAGTGTGGCTTTGCAAATGACAGCACAGGATCTGGTGACAAGTCATCAGCAGAGGGGATGTCCTCGAGGGAGTGTGTCCCCACTGCTGAGGGCAGAGGTTTCGGGGAAGGCCGCCCACTCACCCACACAGGCTGCACTGGCTCATCACCGCAACAGCAATGAGCCCCAGCTGTGAAGTGGAGAGGGTCAGGCACACTGTCGCTCCTGCCCTCCAGGTCAAACCGGGTCGGGAAGCAGGAAGGGCTCCGAGTCGAATCTGAGCTTGACTTCGGAAAGCATGGAGCCCACTGAGGTCTAAAACGTGCAAATGCTGACATGTTAAGAGCGGGACCTGTCATTCCTCTGAAAGCCCCAAACAGTGGAAAAGTGGAAGCAGCTGCTGGAAGAGAGAAAGCGCGTTCAAGTGCGCCCCACGCACAGGGGCTCGGAGCTAAACCGGCGACACCCACCCGACTGCTGTGCGAGGGCGTGAGGTGTGTGGCTGGAAGGCGGCCAGGAGTGGGTGTTGGCTGCTGAGGGCTGCAGCACTCCACAAGGCAGGTGCACCCCAATAGCAGTCATGGTACCCCACAAGGCATATAGCTCACAGCCTCGCTGCCCTGTCTCCCAGGCAGGAGTGGGCCAGCCAGGGGGTTGGGAAGCCTCTCTCAGGGAAGAAGACACAGAAGCTCCAAGGGCCACAGACCAGATGGTCTCAGAGGGAAGGGCTGTGGACCCTCGGCCCCGCCCCCCTTCCTCCTGACTCTGGAGGGGCCTCCAGGGGCCCCAGCTCCAGTATGACCTCAGCTCTGGGTGTGAATCCATCGATGCCCTGTTTGGGCTGAGCCCCAGCCGGTGAAGCACAGACCCAGGGTGGGTGCAGAACGGGGGGCCGAGCCCAAGAACAGGCCCCAGGTCCCCTTGGCTCAGACAAAGCTGCTTCCCACTCTGGGCCCCCAAGGCCTCACCGCCTGCCCACCATGCCCCAGACCCCTGCCCACACATCCTTCTGATCCCATGCCCAGTCCTAAGGCCCAGAGAGGGGACACAGCTTGCCCAGGGCAAGCAGGGGTGAGTGGGAGGGTTCGCCTGGGGCAGCCAGACCCACAGCTGTCCCTGACATTACGGTGCCAGGCCCTTGGGAGGGCTGCCCTGTGGCAGCGAGACCAGCAACATGTTCAGAGCTGGAGCCTGGAGGAGGAGAAACAACAAGCCCTCCTGGGGAGGAGACCCTCCTCCAGTGGGGGAGGCGGCCCAGGGCAGCCGCTCGTGTGCAAGCCTCAGAAGGAGGGGTGTGCTTCTCCAGGGATGGAATGGCGTGGGCGTCCAATGCCAAGTGCTTATCCTGTTTCTAAGCAACAGACTCAGGGCCAGAGAGCAGAAGAGGGACTCCGAGGGATTTTCAGAGCCCAGGACTCCAGCTGGACTCCTACCTCTATAGCTGCCTCAGAGAAAGGCAGCTTTCCCCCTTCCACCCCACTGTGGGGGGCCACAGCACCTTCCCCAGCCCCGCAACCTGCAGTCAAACCACACTGCTCAGGCTCCTCTCGGAACCCCTCAATCAACAGCCCTCTATGGCTCCTCGTTTCTTCTGGGACATGCTTGGGACTCTTGGCCTGGCTCTGCCCTCTGGTTTCCATCTCTCCTGCTTCCTTCTGTTCCCTGTCCCCACGCAGCAGCCCCCCTTGTCCACTCACAAGGGTCTGAGGGTGGCCCATGGCACCTCCCATTTTCTCCCTGTCCTACAGAGCCTTTCTTCAACGCCCACCTACCTGAACCCTTGTGTCAAGTTTCAGAAACAAGGCCACCTCCTCTGAAAGCATCTGTCACAGCAGGGTGAGGTCCCCGGCTTCAGAATCTGAAAGCCTTGGCTCAAGCCTCAGGGGCACCATTCCCTAGCTGAGTGCCTGGCACTCACCCGCCTCCCCACCAGACTCTGGGTACTTCTGCGCCTGTAGAAGGAGAGGAGTCTTCCCGCATGGCAAGGCTGCTCTGGGCACAAAAGGAAGCAGGAACTCAGAAGATTTTGCAAATGTCCATGTAGGAACCAAGAGCTGGTGATAAATGCTTAACACTTTCTAGGCACAAAGGAGGTGCTAAGCTGAAGAGTCTCACTGAACTGGAAGAGGGGACAGGTCACATTATTAGACCACATGAGGGTCAGGGGAGCATTTGTTCTCTGGAAAGGTAAATTTGATATTTTAAAATAAATTTACGTTTGGAAAGGGCAGAGCCTTTGAAAACTCTCACCAAATTCTCATTGAGTCCGGGTTTGGGCATATTTCCCTTTTTACTCTGGCTGCCAGGGAGCTCTAGACAAACTATTTGAACTAATCTTGGCCCCTTTTTCGATTTTGCTTATTCGAGGTTTTTTTATTACTATTTCAGATTTCATTAAACAGTATCAATTGTGAAGCAAATTCTCAGAAGTTCAGGCAATCCTGTTCTCCACAGGAGAGAAAGTTTTGAATGGAGGACTCTCCTAGCAAGCCCCAAAGCCACAGTCTCACCAGCCGGAACTGCTGTTCGCTTGCCTCTCCAGGGGATGAAGGCTTCACTTCCTTTCACTACTACCAGACCCCTAGGTCAGCCCTGAGCTTCTGGAAGCCTGCAGGTGCAATCTCCTTTGTTGAGAGGCACGCGAGCCCAGCACTGGGGCGCCACTGTGACCACGGCACACAGGGCGGGCGCTGAACCTCCCTTCCTGTCCGGGGAGCATGGCAGAAGTGGGCCTTGGAGCACTGGGCCCCTTTTCCTGTCCCCACATCCCCCATCTGGCCCAGAAGAGCCGTGGAAGCTATGGAAGGCGGCTCCTGCCTGCCCCACGTTGTTCTCGCACTACTCTGCACCCTCAGGGACACTCCAGCCCACATTTGTTCTGTGACAGTCTGCTACTGCTTCCAACAAGCATCTATTGAGTACCCACTGCATACAAACCTGGGCCTTGCTCCTGGGGCATGGAGCAGTAAACCCAGGAGCTCTCGACCTCAGGCGCCTAGAGTTCAGTGTTCTCCCAATGACTCCCCCAAAGGGTTTCTGAAGGGTCTAGAATTACCTGTGGAGCTGAACGTGTGTGTGTGTGTTTGTGTGTGTGTGTGTGTGTGTGCAGGGGAGGACCAGAGGAGGCCAGGAGTCTTCCCGGAGGAGGCAGGCTGGAGGGCACAGACTCCCAGAGACTTCTGTCCCTTGTTCCCTCCCTGTGTCTGTCTGTCCACAGTCACCGTTCACTCCCACTGCTTCTGCTTCAGGTCCAGGTGGTCAGGTCCCTCCCACTTCCCCTTCACCCCAACCCCTCCACACCCACTTACTCCAGAGGCCCTGGGACAGGTGCGCGCTGCTGCCTGCTGTCTTGGGCAGGGAGCACTTCTGACACATGCATTCCTTCCCGTTGAAGGTCACTCGGTCCCCCGGCGGAAAGGGCAACCTGAAACAAGAGAGCACGTGACCAGCCAGGATTGCCTCCTGCTCTTCTCCTGGGTGGGGGTAGGGGGGCAAGACTCCCCCCCATATAGCACCACCTGTCTGGGGCCTCATGGAGACAGGCATCTCAGGCTGAGGACACAGGACCTCCCCAGCCAGGCACTCCTGAGTTCCTGCCGTGTGAGTCCTGGCTCATACCCAACGCTCTAGCCTTGGTTGGTCCTCTTCTGCACAAACAGGCAGGATGGCAGGGCCCTGGTGAGGAAGACTGAGGGCCAGCCTGGTGCTTGGCACGTGGCAATGGACCAGGCAGCCTCAACCACCCCCTTCTCCATTCACCCCTGCCTCCTCTGACCACCCAGGAAGCTTTGTTCATATCAGTTCAGCAACAATGGCACCTGCTAGCATTTATTGAGCACCTACTGTGTGCCAGGTGCCATGAATTACAGTAGCTACCCCACATGCATGCCTCATGTAATAACTCCAGGACATTTGTCCAAGCTGAAATTTCCTTCATTTTTTTCTCTGCAGGTGAGAAAACTGAAGTTCAGAGAGGGCAGTTAACTTTTCCAAGGACAGACAACTGATGCATGTCATAACCAGAGTCAAACCAAGACCTGTTCAGGCTCCAAAGCCCCCTGATTTATGTACCCACTTGGACCACGAAGAAATCAGTGCCTTGTACAAGCAGTCCTTGTAGACACAAAGGTATCACATATTCTCTCCCTTCTCTATTTAAGTTCGGCATTTTACTTATCATGGATGTTTTTGCATTAATTTTTAATTTTTTAAAATATCATGTACCTTGATTGCTGATTTTTTTGGCATCGCTGAAATCCCGCATCCAGACTGAGCTCCAGTCCTGGTGCAGGCTGGGTAGAGGCAGCAGAGAGCCACCTTGCGTCCCTGCACCAAGAACATTCCCCTTGGTGCCTGAGAGATGGGTAAGATGGCTGATCTCCAGCAAGGGAGGGACAGGCCACCTGTAGGCAGGGCTGGAAGATAGATTTCTGTGTCCTGCCGGTGTCTATCCTGGCCACCTGTTGCCACTGAGCTCCCGGCTGCCCCGGGGCCACTTTACTTCCCCAGCAGAGCCTGGCAGAGAAGAGCTCTGGGGCAGTAGCCTGAAAGATTCTCTGCACCAGGACATGCCCTTTGCTCGGGTTAAACCTTCGTGTCTGCCCTCTGCCTTCTTGGGGCTGGACAATCCCGTGGAGCATCTGGGTGCTCAGTAGGTACTTGCTAATAAGTGAGTGAGTGAGTGAGTGAGTGAATGACTTAAGGCCTCCAGGGGGCCTGACTCAGAGACCCTTCCTGCCTGGCCTCCCCATGCAGCCTGCCCGGTCACACCAGCCCCAGGCCAGTCCCAAGCCGGCAGTGTCCCTCCCCACAACAGAGCCTGCCCTAGCCTTCTCCTTGCCTGGCTGGTGTTCATCCAGCAGGTGTATTCTGGGGCCCCAGGGGCCAGTCCCTGCTCTTGCGGACCCAGGACACGTACAGGATGAGCTGATCCCCCTCCCTAGGCTTGGGAGATGATCCCGTAGACCTGGCTCCTCAGGGCCCAGAGCCCTTGCAGCTGTGTCACCTGCCGTCAACATTGTGCCCTGCTGCTCTCTCCTAGAGTGCTGCTGCTGGCTGGGTAGTGCGGGGTGTTGGGTGTTGGGCTAGACTGAGCATGTGCTTTGACAGGGTCTCTGGCTGTGTAACCAAGAGTAAGTTACTTACCCTGTCTGAGTCCTGTTTCTCACCTGTAAAGTGGGACTTAAAATACCTATCTCATGGGGTTGTTATTCAATTTTCCCACCCTCCCTCCCTCCCTTCATCCATCCATCCTTCCATCCACACATCCATGTATCATCCATCCATCCATCCATCCTTCCTTCCTTCCATATCCATCTGTCCATTTCCCATCCATCCATCCATCCATCCATCCTTCCATATATATCTATCCATCTGTCCGTTTCCCTTTTATCCATCTATCCATCCATCCATCCATCCATCCATTGGACAAACTGCATGGAAAGCTCTAGCATACTGCCTGGGACCAGGTGGGGCTGAATAAATGATAGCTATTATTTTATTAGTTCAACTTTATTGAAATATACTTTGACAAATGCACCCATTCATGTTATCAACACCACAGTCATGATATGGGACATTCTGTCCATTGCAAAAAGTCCCTTGTGACTCTATAGTCACCCCACCACCACTCGTGGCCCCAGGTGACCATGATCGCATTCTGCTGCTGTGGATTGGAAATGTCTTTCCTAGAATTGCAACTGCAGGCACATGGAATCACACAGTACATAGGCTTCAATTTCTGGCTCAGTGCCCTGCCCCTGACATTCACTCCTGTGGCTGTGTACATCCGTAGCTTGTCCCTTGTCACTGTGGAGTGGTGTTCCACTGGCCAGATTGGGGACAACATGATTCCATTCATTGCTGAAAGGCATCTGGGTTCCTTCCAGTTTGGGGCTGTTACAAATAAAACTGATAAGAACATTTGATGACAAGTCTGTCCGTGGACATGTGCTTCCACTTCTCTTGGGTACATACCTAGGAGTGGAATCACTGGGTTACAGGTTAAATCTCTGTTTATAACAAACTGCCAAACTGATTTCCAGACAGGTTGTATCAATTTTCAGTCACCCTGGCAATAGATGAGCATTCCTTCAGCTTCATATCTTCTTCAATGCCCACCTTTTTAACTTTAGTCATTCTGGTGGCTAGATGATGGTGTTCCACCATTTTAATCTACTCTGTTGCATGTGGTTACGGTCATTTGCATTGATTCTTCTGTGGAGTGTCTGTTAAACTCTCCTGCCCATTTTTAATAAGGTTTTTGTTTATCTTCTTATTGATGACTTACAGAAATTCTTTATATATTTTGGATGTCAGTCCCTCATCAGACATATTTTATCTACCAGTTGATGGCTTGCTTCTGTACTTTACCAACATCTTTTGACATCATTTTTCTTCTAACTTTACTGTTACTTAGGTGTGCTGGCAATAAGTTCTCTTAGCTTTTGTGTGTCTACACAAGTCTTTATTTTGCCTTCATCTTTTTTTACAGGGCAGACACATTTATTCATGTTATTTTAATCACATACATCTTGGAGATACTTCAGTTTCAGTTCCAGACCACTGCAATAAAGCAAATATTGCAATAAAGCAAGTCAAATGTATCTTCTGATTTCCCAGTGCATAGAAAAGTGATTTTACACTGTAGTCTGTTAAAGGTGAAAAAGCAATAAGTCTAAAAACCAAAGTACATGCCTTAATAAAAAAATACTTTATTGTGAAAAAATACGCTAGCCATCATCTGAACTTTCAGCAAGTCGTAATCACTGATCACAGATGAGCATGAAAAATATAATCATACAAAAGTTTGGCATTTTGTGAGAGTTACCAAGAGGTGACACAGTGACATGAAGTGAGCAAATACTGTCAGAAAATCGCACTGACACACTTGTTCAATGCAGGGTGGCCATGAACCTTCAGCTGGTAAAAAAAAAAAAAAAAATGCAGTATCTGCAAAGTTCAATGTGCCTGTACATAACGTTCATACCATTCAGTGTGTGTGATTCAATGGTATCTAGTGTATTCAGACTCACGCATATGTCCCCATGATCAGTTTGAGGACTTTTTCATCACCCCAACAAAGCAACCCTGTACTCTTTAGTGGTCTTTCCTTCACTTATTGAAAGTCTTTCTTTTTTCCCCTTCCTTCATTAAATCCTTTCTCTCTCTCTCTCTCTCTCTCTTCCATGGTATGGAAATTGATTTTTTTTTCCTTATAACTCTTTAAAGATGCAATTCCAGAGGGGAGGAGCAAGATGGTGGAGAAGTAGCAGCTGAGCCGACATCAGGGAGCAGGAGATCAGCTAGATAGCTTATCAAACCATTGCGAACACCTACAAATCCAACGGGAGATCGAAGAGAGGAAGAACAGCAATTCTGGAAACAGGAAATCGACCACTTTCTGAAAGGTAGGACCGGCGGAGAAGTGAATCGAAAGCGACGGGAGGACAGACCGCGGGGGAGGGGCCGGCTCCCGGCAAGCGGCGGAGCAACGGAGCACTAAATCGGGACTTTTAAAAGTCTGCTCCACGGAGGGACATCGCTCCAGAGGCTAAACCGGGGTGAAGCCCACGCGGGGTCAGCGTGGCCCCAGGTCCCGCAGGGTCACAGAAGGGTGTGTGAGTGTCGCAGAGCTCGCAGGTATCCGAGCGGGAAGCTGGCTACAGAGACGGAGCCGAAGAGTGAGCTCTCAGCTCGGGGTTACCTTGAACCGGTCGCAGGCTGGGTGAGCTCGGAGCGCGGCCAGAGGCGAGGGATATGGGAGTAGCCGGGGCTTTTCTCTGAGGAGTGGAGCCCCGAATCTCAGCTCTTCCAGGCCGGAGACTAGGAGGCCGCCATTTTCATTCCCGTCCTCCGGACCCTACGGAAAGCGCTCAGGGAACAAAAGCTCCCGAAAGCGAAACCGAGCGGATTACTCAGCCCGGCCCCTGGTAAGGGCGGTGCAGCTCTGCCTCGGGCAAAGACACTTGAGAATCACTACAACAGGCCCCTCCCCGAGAAGATCAAAAGAAATCCAGCCAAGACCAAGTTCACTTAACAAGGAGAGCAGCGGAACTCCA
>PISX010004602.1:0-119004 GCA_004024625.1 Mellivora capensis
GATATGTCACCAAAGGCAAAGGAAACAAAAGCAAAAATGAACTTTTGGGACTTCATCAAGATCAAAAGCTTCTGCACAGCAAAGGAGACAGTCAACAAAACAAAGAGGCAACCCACGGAATGGGAGAAGATATTTGCAAATGACAGTACAGACAAAAGGCTGATATCCAGGATCTATAAAGAACTTCTCAAACTCAACATATGCAAAACAGATAATCACATCAAAAAATGGGCAGAAGATATGAACAGACACTTCTCCAATGAAGACATACAAATGGCTATCAGACACTTGAAAAAAATGTTCATCATCACTAGCCATCAGGGAGAATGATACTCTTTTTAACCAGGTCTGCCCTCACATTAAAGACCTTCTAGAATTCCTAAAACCTACCAAACCAATGACAGAGGCACCTCCAATCATCTGGGCAATCACATAGATTCCCAAAGATTGCCTAAACATTCCCACTTGGTCTTACAGTCTGCACTGAAAAGTGCTGTCTCCTAGAGTGAGTGAAGTTAGAGCTAAGTGCTATTAAAATTTAGGGGTGCCTGGGTGGATCAATCAGTTGAGCATCTGACTCTTGGTTTGGGCTCAGGTCATGATCTCAGCATTGTGGGTTCAAGCGCCGAGCTGGGCTCCATGCTCAGTATGGAGTCTGCTTGAGATCCTTTCTACTTCCCCCGCTGCTCTTCCCCCTGCTCTCTCTGTCTCTTGCTCTCAAATTAATTAATAATTAAATAAATCTTTAAAAAAATAAAATGTAAACTCTAGCATTGATGTAGCTGCATTTAAACTTAAGCTAGTAAGACAAAATAATTGAGTTATACCTCTAAGAATGTCAGAAATAGTTATCAACGCTTTTGCACAATAAAGGAGCTATTGGTGATCAGGGGATGCTTCCCTCTGACCAAGCAGAACTTTATTTTTAATGGAATTAAAAAGTATCAATGATTCAGAGGCTCCTTGGTGGTATATTTGGCTAAGTGCCTGATTCTTGGTTTTGGCTCCAATCTGATCTCAGGGTCATGAGATCAACCAGGGTCATGAGATTTCAGGGTTGTGGGATCGAGCCCTGCATCGGGCTTCCTGCTCAGCATGAAGTCTGTTCAGTTTCTCTCTCCCTCCTCTTCTGTCCTTCACTGCCTCCCCACCCCACCCCTGCACTCTATCTCTAATAAATATATATGTATATATGTATATAATAAATATATACATCCTAAAAAAACGGAAAGCACAAATTAATCATTACTATTATTGCTTCACCAGTTTATGGATGTTGACTACCATGAAGTCATGCAGATCCAAGAAGGCAAGAATGTGAAATACATATGCCACAACTCTCCTCATGGAAGATGTGAGAAACTATTCAGTCCCAGCACACCTTCCTGCTAAGCAATATGGGTCCTCCTATTCTCAGACCCACAATCCAGGTAGCCAAAACTAAGTGAGCTGACTAGAAGCTCACTTAGAAGAAATTTGTTTGCCATCTCTCATATAGATAAAGATTAATGAGCTATTAATAAGACACTAATGTAAATAAAGAAGATTTTTATGTTTATTTGGTAAGCCTTGAACATCTCTACAAGAAATGCTACTTCAGGTCCAGGCATTCTGGAATCGAACAACAGCACCAAAAGCTTTATTCTCTGGCAGAAAGAAACTACAATGTATCTGACAGGTATGAATTTAGTTAACCAGTCTGCTCTAAAAATCTATTTCAGAAAGATAATTTACATCAAAATTACTGAGATAACGCGTGCTCCTGTTCCAAGTCAAATGGAATAACATGCCCACCACTATTACTGACACTGAGTTATAAAATATGTATAGAATGTGTGGAACAGTTATTGGAGGACTCTGAAAAAGACACAGTAGCAGGTGGATTGAGGAAGAAGATCAGAACTTAAAGTACCATGGAAACTTGAGGCAGTTTACTATTTATTCCCCCTTTGTCTATCCCCAACCTAACCTATCAGAATCTTAAACATGGAACCCAGCAATGATGTGGATAGTGATAGCTCCACAATACACTCCCTGGGTCTGACTCTGTGAGCTGGAACAAGGTTTATTTCATGCTGCATGGGAAAAGGGGCTGTACAGGCAGAGGTATGGGTGGGGGTAAGAATCCTTTATTTGCTTTTTGTCCCCCCCTGTTTGTTTCTTTTCTCATCCTTTAGTGTCTCCCAACTCAAAAGCAATCCTGCAACAACAGTGGTGATAATGGGGCCCACAGGACTAAATCTTTAAGGAAAGGGATATTTTCTCCCTGAGTGGAGGTCCTAATGGGGTAGGATAAGCCCCCATTTTTCTCTATCTTCCTGTTGTTTGAACCTGAACAGGGGGTGTAGCTATGGAAAGAGTACAGCTTGAGTAAGGTAAAGCCCAGATTTCTGGCCAGATGACAGAAAAGGGAAACCCAGAGAAACAGAAAACACTATAGAGATCACTGAGATAGAGGAGTTCAGGAAAGCACCCCATAAACTTTTGTGGTGTGCATGCATGGGTAAGATACTAAGTAACATAAAAAGATATCAAGAATTTAACTATAGGATAGATCACTGCCAAGATTCCAACTAAGTGTTGGGTGATGTGCATACAGGAGACAGCTCAGAATGATATCACTAAATCTTTTAAAATATAAGTGACCCTGACACTACAACTCACAGAATGCTGATTAGAACATGTAAAACATGGGGTATAAACAAAAACCCAAGTTCCATGCCATATTTAAAATGTACAAGATACAACTCAAAATCACTTGCCATCCCAAGAGCCAGGAAAATTACACCAATGTCTGGATGACATCAGTACTGAAATTATCACAAAAAGTCTTTAAGGTAGCTTTCATAAAATTCTCTAAGACTTAAAAGTAAATGCCCTTGAAATAAGTGGAAGGACAGAAAATATCAGCAATAAATGTAGGATACAAAAGGTGAAATTAAAATTTTAGAATACTAAATATAATAACTGAAACAGAAACTCATTCAATGGTCTCAACAGCAGAATGGACATTACAGAGGAACTAGTGAGCATGGAAATAGATGAATTAGGTGAGCTGAAAACAGGGAGGAAAGAAAAGGAGAGTGAAAAAACAAAGAGACTCAGGAACCTGTGAGAAAATAGCACCCATGTTATTGGAGTCCCAGGAGACTGTACAGTGCAGAAAAATATATTATAAGAAATAATTTGTAAAAACTGCCAAAATCTGGCAATAGACAACAACTCAACAAATCCAAACAGGAAAGACAAAAAGAGAAACAAAAATCCATATGCAGACACATAGCAATCAAACAGCCAAAAACTAAAGACAAAGAAAAAAATGTTTGAAAGTCACCAGAGATAAGTGGCATATCACTTAGTGGCAGTGGTTCTCTACTGGGGTGATTCTATCCTCTCACCCACCCAGGGAACACTTACTTGGCAAAGTCTAGAGCTGGTTTTAATAGTCACTATGGGGGGAGAGGTACTACTGCCATCTAGGGGGTAGAGGCAGGAGTTGCTGCTAGACTTCCTGGGATGCACAGGACAGTCTCCCAAAACAAAGAATAGTTTGGCCCCAAAGTATCAATAATGTTAGAGTGGAGAAACTCTGTTCATAGGGGAAACCTATTCAAATGACTGAGAATTTCTCATCAGAAACCATGGAGGCCAGAAGGGAGTAAAACAAATTTAAATGCAAAGAACTGTAAACCCAGAATTCTATATTCAGTGAAAACATCCATCAGAACTGAAGATGAAATAAAGACAAACCTATGAGAAAATGATAATAATTGTTCCCAGCAGACCTGCTCTTTTAAAAAGCTGTGTCCATCGGTGCCTGGGTGGCTCAGTCTGATGAACATCTGACTGTTGATTTCAGCTCAGATCATGACCTCAGGGTTGTGAGACTGAGTACAGCATAGGGCTCTGCGCCTGGTGTGGAGCCTAGTTAAGATTCTTTCTCTCTCTCCCTCTGCCCCTCCTTACCCCCCATCCCTGTGTGCTCTCTTCCTCTCTCTCTCTCTCAAATAAAAAAAGCTTTGTCAAAATATATATCGAATATAGTAATGACAAATTTAAATGTGATATTAAAGATGTTCAAATTGAAAGAAAAAGAAAGGGGATATAGACAAATGAAATAGAGAGAAAAAACAGGAAATCTAATGCTGAATAAAAGAAGTCAGTCTCAAAGGTTACATTGTATATAATTACATTTTTGTGATATCCTTGAGCTAACAAAACTGCAGTGCCAGAGAACACTTCAGTCATCATGGAGTAAAGTTGGCAGGAGAGTGTAAATAAAAAGCTATAGCACAAGGACACTTGGGGAGGTTATGGAATTTTCCTGTATCCTGATAGTGGTTGTAGTTATACAAATATATGTATATAGAGTGAAATTTCTAGAACTGTATGACCAAAAAAGAACACTTTTACTGTATCTAAATTTCTAAAACTAAAATTAAAACCATTGAAAAAGGAGATAGTATAATCTGTAATAATGTACTGAAAGCACATCTTTTTAGAGAAGGGAATTTTTTGTTCTCAAATTTGTGAATCAGTCCACAGAAATGTTGCCTAAATACTGTGAATGCCTCCAGGACTTAAATCTTCTTTTAAATATTAAACTTAACAACAAAATAACAGTAACATTAACAACATGAATAAAAATTATGATAACTTTCAGGTACAAAGACCAGCATTTCTTGTGTTTCTTATTTACTGACACGTGAGCCAGACTAGCACATTAGATGTGAAAACCAAGACTATTTCTGTATGTTCACTGCCCTCTCCAAACTTAGAAGTTTTTCAAAAGCACTATTTCTAACTTAGAAAACAAATACCCAAAACACAGAGAGAACTGTAGAGGCATTCAAACTCTTTGATACTGTAATTCCACTCATAAGACTTCTTCATAAGATGCAATATATGGAATGTTCAAGTTCTCTCCCCAAATTCATATGTTGAAATCAAACCCCCCAAGTGATGGTATTTGGAGATGGGACCTTTTGGGGGATAATTGGTCCTGAGGGAAAAGCTGTCATAAATGGGATTAATCCTTATAACAGAGACCCCAAAGAGCTAGCTCTCTTCATTCCCTTCCGCCATGTGAGGACATAGCAACAAGGGGGGCCTTAGGAACCTAGAAGCAGGTCCTCAGCCAATAGGAACTCTGCCAGTACCTTGATCTTGGACTTCCCAGCCTCCATAACCATGAGAAATACGTTTCTGTTGTTTATAAGCATCCCACTTTGTGGTATTCTGTTAAAGCACTCTGAACTAAAGCTTATGGGAATAAAATAACATGAAGCATTAAAAAAAAGTACAAATATTTCATTTCTCAATGACTTCTAAAGGTATAAACTATAAAAATTAATTAACTTATTAATAGGTGGAAGGGAGGAAGAAGAGAGTGAGGAAGGGATAAACTAAAACAAAAAGCCACATACATGTCTGATAAAAAAGAAAAAAAAGAAAAAGTTGATATGCTTAATCAACAGAGTGTATTATAACATAATCATTCATAATTATGAAGTCTCTTAAGACTCAGGAGAAAGTATAATAAAATTTCAAAATCAGAAATGCTGCAGACATGATGACTGCAACTATTTAAAATATGCATATGTATGTGGATTGGAAATTGATTTTCTTCTGTGAAAGTGAGAATATCATCAGGTGAGCAAAATTAGGGAAGCATTTTTCTTCTTTTCAAAAATATTTAACTTGCTATATTTCTATCTTCAGTGATAAAAGAAAGCACTTCAGTTTAGAGTATACATGGCTGATTTAATTTATAAACTTGCATACACAGTTTATTTTCTGTCTTGAAAACCATGGTCATTACAATAGTTTTCTTCAAAATAAATTCTTAAAAGTGAGTGCCTTAATAGGATATCAACAGGCAAAACAGTCATCTTTAGTAAAAAGAAAATAAACTTAAATAATGTAATTTATACATAACTGACTTAGTTTTAAAAAACATTTGCCCATGATAGGATACAGTCGATAGCATATCTGGCAGCAAAATAGTAAGTAAAAGGCTAGCAAGCCTGAGTAAATGAATGAATGAATGAATAAAACTCAATTTTAGCTACTTTTATTCAAGCTCTATCTCAATATACTGTAAACTGAGAGAAAAATGAAAGAGTATGCATCTCCAGGGCTTTGTGAATTGACTTTCATACCTACATGTGGAAGTAGAAAGTTTAGCCAAACTCTGTGATATAAAAAGATTAAAACATAGAGAAGACAAGACTTCAATTAAATATATGTGTGTATTCATGAAGACAGAACATGAAAACCCAATGGAAACTCAGAATCCTCTCATACCTCCTCAGCATACCCAGTTATGCTCAATCTCTCTCTCTCTCTCTCATTATTATGCCTCAATCATGTATACTGCCAGAAGTTGTATTAGTCATGCAAACTAAAACATGGTAAAAGCTTTAACAGAAATTTTAGGTCTAAAATAGAAATAGTCTCACAGTCTGAGCCTGATTATGTGCTGCCTGTTGAAACAAGTGAACACTGGGTCACTTTCATTCCCCCAGAATATACCCCCTGTGGTTGAGGCAGCTGAAACCGAAGGAGGGTATAAGTATCTCCACTTGTATGTGTTTTGGCCCCTCACAGAGGAGAGAGAGGAAGTGATTGATTTTAGAGTACCCATTGCAAGCCTCCTATCTTGAATACATGATAACCAATTTTTCTAAACAACCACTCTGAGGTAAGTACGATATTCTCCATTTCTCAGATGAGGATAGCAAGGCTCCCTTTCTAACATTTCCCAAGTTCACTTGCTCATAAGGGAATAAAACTGCCTCTCTCCTTCCTAATTATTTCACTTTTCAGTCTGTCTTTCTCTCTTTTTGTCTTTCTCTCTCCCTCTTTGTTCTCCTGCCTTACACACAAACAATGAAGAGATGAAAAACTAAATCCATTTAAAGGAATAAGATGATACTGTCACTCAAGCATTCAATTTCCATTAGGCATTTGTTACTAGAATCCCAATAAATACCAGAATGTGATACCTGTGTTTCTACTGGGCAACATCAAAAAGGCAGCCTCATCGTACAGCTTTGGTAAACAATGGAGTAGGAAAGATGGCAAGGAGCCATAGCGTATCAGTCACAATGTAGTCATTCTGTAGAAAAAGCACATCCAACTGTGGAACATACTCATGTTTGGAGATAGAAGGCAAAATGAAAGGTATAAACTATACTTAAAGTCAAAGAGAATCATTTCTATCCCCATATTCTTGGCAGCTGTATCTGACTGAACAAAATGTCTTGGTTGCACACAACTGAGACTTCCTTGCAGAACAGGTCTGCTCTCCTTATCTGTTCATCATTAAATGAAAATGCCACTAAAGCTTGGAGAAATAATTTTAAGTACACTAATGATCAAAATAGTCTAATCATTATTTAGTTCTTCATATATTGTTTGGGAAACGGTGCTTTTGTTATAAGCACAGGTCAATAGGATATCATAATTAAATTATCTACTTTTATATCTGATTATATGAAACCAAAGCACTCAAATGACCATATAGTCCGAGTTCTGGTCCCTCATTTTATTACATACCACAATGGCCAGGTGCATAACACATGGATATCCAAAAAAGCCACCCTCAAATCAATGACCAATATTAGGGATTTTTTTTAGATTTTTCTCTCAATTCCCATATGCCTAGGGATTATATCTCTGTTCACTTCCTTGTAAAGGATCAAACTATTTCTTGGATATTTCTAACTTTGTTTTGGTAAATTCTACAGTTATGTTTATTACCATTTTATTCATTCATAAAGGGGTACATATCAATGAAATTTCCAAAATATGCCTGTGGAAAGACTTTTATTGTAGTCATCTTTTATCAGTTGGAAGAGGTTCAGATAGGCTTCAACACCAAAAACACTTTCATAATGTAAATTTTCAATTACATTGATATTTATCAATTAAATATTTCTTATAGTTAGTAGAAGTGACCATTTTGGGTGCACGATCACCTTTATGTGACTTTTTAAAGTAAAGAATTAGTGGTTTTAAGAGACTCATGGAAATTTAATTATTTAGCTATAAACAATGGAAACCTTAACAAATAATTACTTAACTTACTTAAGGTGTTTGATCTTGGCCTTCCAGCCTCTAGAACAGTGAGAAAGACATTTTTTTAAAGATTATTTATTTATTTGTTTGTTTGACAGAGATCACAAGTAGGCAGAGAGGCAGGCAGAGAGAGAGAGGAGGAAGCCGGCTCCCTGCTGAGCAGAGAGCCTGATGTGGGGCTCGATCCCAGGACCCCAGGATCATGACCTGAGCTGAAGGCAGAGGCTTTAACCCACTGAGCCACCCAGGCGCCCCTGAGAAAGACGTTTTTGTCACAGTTACTTCTCCCTGTTGTTTCTATGGTATTTTGTTATAGACTAAGAAAGCTGGTTCTGAGAAGTTGGGGTTGTAACAAATACCTGGCTCTTCCTATTTGAGCTCCTCTGATAGATCAGCTCCTTTAAGTCAAGGGTCCCTTTCCCGTTTCTGACCACACAGAGTGCTACCGGTTGTAATGAGTGGGGTTGTGTCCTTCAGAGACTGGAGCCAGGTGAGATGTCCATATTACCTAAGAGCCGGGAGTCTGAGCCGGAATGCAGATCTGAATATCCTTTAAGAACTTCCCTTGTACAACCTCCTTCCAAAAGTTGACCAGGGAGGGCAAGGTTTCAGGAAAGCTGATAACCTACATTACAGTCACCACAATAAACAAGTCACCAAATTCTCCCCGACAACTTCAAAGTCAGAGGCAAGGTTCTCTCACAATCCATTTAACAAGTTCCATGCATATCCATTAAGGACCATGTTAAAAACTGGAAAATGTTGAAAGTTTCAGAGACAGTGAAGCTGAATGCACCGTAACTATGTAACTTTTAAAACTTAGGTCCCTTTAGCAGGAACTTTGAAAATCTCCTTCAGTGCAAACGTGCAGTAATGTATACACGATATCCAGAAAGGAACACATTTTTCCCAGCCTTAGGGACTATGTGCTTGAATTCCCTGGGAAGTGCATTTAAATTAGCTGGACTACTCCTCATGATAAAAATTCATTGGTTCACTATACAACTAGACCCACTGCAGATCACTAAAGTTAGTATGTGGAATAAAAATGTACCCAATTTATGCAAAAGGTATAGGTCGGTCTGAAAAGCATCCATGCTGAAGGACTGGAGGGATAATGTATTTCTGATCATTTGCTCCAGTACCTGTGACTTCCAGCTTTAATTATGTTATTACAAAAATTGTCTCCTGGGAGAGTACTGAGATTTTTGTTCTGCAATTGCATCTGATACAATTATTTGCAAACTTTGAGAAGTAAATTAGCTTACTTTTCAATTTTTCTACCTGGCTGATTTAGAGTTATAACTAATTGCAATGAAATGCCAAAAAAAAACCTTTTTGCCAAGGCCAGCTCCACTGATAATAAAAAAAAAAAAATCCTTTATTGTAGCCAAGGGGGAGTTCTGCACTAATAACTAACATGAAGTGGATTTTCACTAAGGGTATATGCTGTTCATGTACCCACATTCCTTCAGTCGGTCTACTTTTTACCCATCTTCTTGACTGCTGCCTTCAGAGGCTGACTTGCATGAGCTACATTGACAGCTTTTGGTACTTTCTGGCTTCCACTTGCATTTAACCAAAGGGTATTCCCCAGGAGTTGTCAGAGGAGAGTAAGATCATGGCACTGATTCTACTAGCTACCTTCTTTCAAGTAACTTGTGTTTCTTAAAAGATCTTTTCTCCTATCATAAGGAACATCCTATTTGACTCTGTCAATGGTCCTGTAACACTTTCTTCCAACAATTTCTTCCAATTCTCCTTTTAGGCCTGAGTCACAGAGACGGGAGATGGACATACACTTTGTAATCTTTATGATGCAGGAAATCTGGAATTTTTTTCCATGCCACCTAAATAGCAGTAGGAGGGAGGAATAATGGAAAAACAGTACCTTCCCCTGGCAAGTTTCCAGGTATCAGTGGGAAAGAGAATACAAGATGGCAACACTGGAATAAGGGAGTTCCTTCTTGCTGAAGGATTCATTATATAAAGGAGATAAATGATTATCAAGGGGACTACCATGAAAACATTTGCTCTGGGCAGGAGGTTGTCCATCACCAGATATCACAAATGTTCTGGATTTCAGACAAGTGGAAATTTCTCCACACAAAAGTTTCCAGTAGGTGCCTGTGAGTCCAGCAGTGCCTGAACACTGACCCCCAAAAAACAAATTTTACTCCTCTAAACTGGGCATTTTATTGCTTCTTTGTTAATTAGCCATCTTTTATAATCATGCATAGTGTTTGTTTCACTTCCATGTCTAATAGTTATACTTATCCCAGTAGATCCAGCTTCTCTGGATTCATATCTCATATAATTTAATACTGTAGAGATTTCCAAACTTACATTAAAAAAATAAGTGTTCTCCAAATTGATTCCTGGGTAAAATCCAGGAGTCCAACCAATATTTCATCATTGCAAGGCACAAGAATGACCCAATTCATCAAAGCACCGGTTTTAAAACCAGGCACCTGAACTATAAGGGTAGGCAGTGCAATGAGATGGTTAAGAACATTTAATTCAGGGCCATCAGGCAGATGTGGCTCCAGTCTTGACTTTGTCAGTTAATGGACAACTTTGCAACTCTTGGCAGGTTACTGATATTCAAGAAGACCCAGTTTCATCACCCCTATACAAGCAAATCTGTATATGGGGACAATACCTACCCCAAAGGTTATTGTACTTGTATGTGAAAAAATGCAAGCAAACTGTGCACAGAATGTAGTACCGAGTAAAGGTTTGACAAATCCAAACTATTCTCATCTACTGGACATGTCTTAAAGGAGACCTGAGACTGAGTGAAATGAGGACTCCCTCCCATCTTACCTCCCAAAGCAGTTCTGCTATTACTCAGTTTCCATTTGGGGCTTTCAGGGAAGATTCTATTTGAAGATAGATTTTCACTATGAAAAAAAAAAAGGATGAAAATCAGGACTTTAAGCAAATAATAATAATCAGCATTCTTTGAGTATTTACCATATTCTAGACATTATTCTGAGGGCTTCCTATGCATTAATTAATTTAATTTTCACAGCAAACTCTATGAGAGGAATAATTATCTACACGTTATAGGGGAGCAAAAGGAAACACAAAGAAGATAGGTAATTTGATCAAGTCTACCTAGTTAATGACCTGAAAAGTCAGTATTTGAAACCGGAAATACTAGCACCAGCACCAGAGCCGAGATAATTAGCAGGCTCTACCCTGGCTTGAATCAGAGGTACAGAAGTATGCTTACGATTTCTGAGTATCAGCCATTCTCTATAAACCCCAAGTGCTTCTTCCTTCCTAACAACTATGGGCACCTGGGTGGCTCAGTGGGTTAATGCCTCTGACCTCGGCTCAGGTCATGGTCCCAGGGTCCTAAGATCGAACCCCGCATCGGGCTCCCTCCTCTCTTTCTTCCTCCTCTGCCTGCCTCTCTGCCTACTTGTGATCTCTGTCTGACAAATAAATAAATAAATAAATCTTTAAAAAATAAATAAATAAAGAGAACAACTACATTGTTCACTTCACTGCATAAAACAGGACATAGACTGGCAATGAAAGATCTGAGAAGTTAGCAATCCAGGAACAAACTATGGTAGCCAAAAATATTTCCAGCAGTCTAGGTACATGTAAAATATTATAAACTGTTCCAGTGAAAAGTCATAAACTTTACAGTCAGGTAGACTTGGTTCAGATCCAAGTTGTGGCCAGTAGGTGCATATTCTCTATTGGAACTCTCCAGGTGACAAACACTTACTGGTGTAAGATTTTAGAGATTGACTGGAAAAACTACCGATGCCTTACAAGCCAAAGCATAAACAACAAAAATAAAAATGTCTACAGGCATGACTAAATGCATCCTTAAATCACTGGTTTAGGAGATCCCTACCTAATTAGACAAATCCCATTTTCTATTATAACAAGAAAAAATTTTAAATGGTTGTTTTCCCGGCCTTTCTTACAATCAAGGCTCAGGGACGTAGCCCATTCTCCTCCAATCTCATAGGCAAATCCTAGATTTGAATCATGGATTAGTAGTGCAAAACAAACCCAGTAACTACAGAGAGTCTATTTTGCAGAGGGTGCCATCAGCAGAACAGTTCCATCATGGGTAAACTACACTGCAGATCTAAAGACAGTGCCACGGACCAGTGATGATGGTGTCTGCAGAGTAAACTGTGGTAACTATGACCAAGTCAGTGCTGCGGTATCTAGACCAGTTCTTCAATGTCATTTGGGGAATTCTTGTCGGCTACATAGTTTCTAACTTTGGTTTTGTACCATTTTCAGAGATTCTGACAGCTGCCAATAAGCTTTCAATAAATCTTCTGCTAAGTTAGTTATTACTGTTACTTGTACTGTTACTTGTACTTAACTGTTACTTGTACAGTACTTAACTTGTACAGTAGCTAATATATAAATTCAGATGTTTCAGGAAGCCTTGACAAATGACTAGGGAATATATATAATTTGTTTCCAGGTGAATGTTTTTGCTCTGTCCTCTAGAGAGACTGACCAACCCCTTACTGATATCTACTTGTTGGAAGAGAAACATCATAGATAGGTATTTGATGTTGTATTAGAGAAACAAATTCTACTGATTCTAATAGATAAAGATTGCCTTGAAAGGGAAAACTAGCTTGACAGAAAAAGAAAGTGTGTCCTTCGCTATATTTTGTTGTGAATTTTATAAGGTTCCTGTATAATATGGCGCTGTTATCCTTGAAAGATGGTTAACTGGTCCAGTGCCAAACTCATAAAAGGCTCTTGGGAAAGTCTTCTTAATTTGACTATATGAAGCACAGTATATGAACATTCCCTAATCATATTTTTACCAGTTTCTCAACAGAATGTTGCTTTGGCTGGTGATTTTAGAAGAGCTATTCTGTAGAAAATCACATAGCAGAACTTTTCATTCAGAAACCTACAAATTCACTTCTTAACACAAGATGCCTTCTATAGTTCAGAGCTTAGGGAAAGGGGAATTGAAAAGATACTGGGATGTTAGAAAGAAGACTCATTTATCTCTCTGAAGTTGTGCTTTTAAGCCAGGATCACACACTCCGTAGGGGGCAAGAAAGCATCCAATGACTACCAGCCTTGGACATCCTATCTTTTTTATGGAAATACACTTAATTATCCCACTTGACCCATACTCTTACTTCTGCTGTCCCACCCAGGGACTTCTGATCTTTTGTGTTTTATGTTTTATTTTCAGCTTCGGTTATACTTGGAGGTATACTAGGATTTTCCTTGACTTTGAATCTCTAAGCTTCTTGGAAATTCATTTGCACTCATGCAAACACTTTTTTCCTCATCTGGATGTCCATCCTTCCTGATTCAGTTTTATTCCACCACATCTGGGTACAAATTCAGGGAGATGATGACACAGCCTGCTCCAAAAATCAAAAAGGGTATCAAATACCATGTTCATCAATGAGAAGACCTGCTCCTGAAATCTCCAACTAAAACCAGTTAAAACAACACTGGCACCTTCTATCATACAAATCAGAAGTCTAGAGGTAAGAGGTGCTAGCATTGGAGCAGACATTCGGCATCGTTATCAAAGATCCAAACTTTTTCCAGATTTGTTCTCTGCCATTCCTGTGTTGGCCAACGAATCCCAACACGGCTGGGAGGCTGCTGCCACACCTTTGGGCACAATAGCATTTGAAGCAGAAAAAAGAAGCCTGGGTGAATTGGTGGCTGGGAAGATGATAGAGTAGGAGGACCATAAGCCTGTATCATCCCAAGGATACAACTAGATAATACATACATCAGTGTAAATAACCTAGAAAATAACCCAAAGACTAGCAGAACAAACTCCACAACTAAATTTAGAGAAGAGGCCACATCAAAGAGGGTAAGAAGGGCAGAGACACAGTGGGGAGATAAACATACCCTGGGACTGTCCACTGGAGGGAAGGACCCAAAGGCATGGAGAAGGGAGAGAAAAAGACCATCACACTGGGGAGCTCACACAAAGAAGAGGAATCTTAATAACGTTTGGCTTTGAAAACTAGTGGGGCTGAATTTCTTGAGTTCTTACAACCAGAGTGACTTAAAGTCTAGAATGTTAAAAATGATCAAGCTTGCATCTGGCAGAGCAGGGACAGCATAGGAACCTGAGTCCCTGCTCTTAAAGAGATAGCACAACAAATAATCTATGGAGATATAGCATAGAAGAAGCAGTTTGAAGTAGGTCTGGGGCATATAGGAAGGAGAGTTATTTACTAATCTCAGAGCATGTCTCAGAGGGACAGAAATCCCTGGGAGACTCTTCAGGTGAAAAGGAGCTGGCAGGCACCGTTTCCCTTCCCCAGTCACTCAGCATAAACACACCACAACCTATGAAAACCAGTCTGGTGCTCACACTCACTACCTAACTTGCTATCCGCTCCCTCACCCCTGATCCCACCACCTCCCTGTGGACCCAACCTTTCCACTCACACTTGCCTCAGCCCCAGCTCTATGAGTCCCCTCCCTCAGAAGACCAACATAAACCTTGCAAACATCGTAACTTCCACCCTGCACACTTTTCAAAACCTCATTCTAGCTGCTGCAGCCGTGGATGCCCTCCCATGAAGGACAGGCATGCACCTTGTTAAAATTGCATGCCCTGCCCACACACACTTTGTGAATCCAAACAGCTGGCCCTGATCTCAGCAATGGTGGCACATGCCCCCTTCCTGGTGCACAAACCCTGAAGTCCCTGTGTGCCCCACCCCAGCACATTTGGATCTGCCCCCTCCAATATGCCCTTGGCCAGAGCCCATTCAAACCAGGGCCACACGCCTGGAAACGTGCAGACAGCCCCAACAAGGGCCAGGAGCATTCCAAAGTGACTCTTGCCATGAGGAGAAGGAAGGACAACCACACACATCAGTCAGACTGTGGCTTTAGCAGTGGACTGGGGGACGACAGCTTTTCTGATTCTAGGCCCTGCCCACCAAAAGCTTCTCAGAGGACAAAACAGGGAAAGCACCCTGAAGTACATTGCTACTACATCTCTGGTAAATGCCTGGTCTGCCTCAACTTAAGCCCAAGGCAGCCCCAGACTAGCCCACTAACACCTCAGGGGCCAAACACTGCCCCCAACAGGCAACGAGAGCCACTGCAGATAACTTGACTAAAGGCAAAAGTCAACTATGTTGACTGAAAATCAACAAGGAAACCATGGCTTTGAATAACACGCTGGACTGGATGGACTTAACAAATATGTTCAGAACATTCCATCCTAAAACAGCAGAATACATATTCCTTTTTTTTTAATTTTTTTTATTTTTTTATTAACATATAATGTATTATTAGCTCCAGGGTACAGGTCTGTGAATCGCCAGGTTTACACACTTCACAGCACTCACCATAGCACATACCTTCCCCAATGTCCATAACCCAGCCACCTCTCCCTACTCCCCTCCTCCGGCAACCCTCAGTTTGTTTTGTGAGATTAAGAGTCTCTTATGGTTTGTTTTCCTCCCCATCCGATCTTGTTTCATTTTTTCCTTCCCTATCCCCCAAACCCCCCACATTGCCTCACAACTTCCTCATATCAGGGAGATCATATGATAATTGTCTTTCTCTGATTGATTTATTTCGCTCAGCCTAATACCCTCTAGTTCCATTCACGTTGTCGCAAATGACAAGATTTCATTTCTTTTGATGGCTGCATAGTATTGTATATATATATATATACATATATACAATATGTGTGTATATATATATATACACACATTGTATATGTGTGTATATAATATGTGTATATATACACATATTGTATATATGTATATATATATATATATACAATACTATACAATACACACACACACACAATGTATATATATATCCCATCTTCTTTATCCATTCATCTGCTGATGAACATCTAGATAATGTCTCCTAAGGTAAGGGAAATAAAAGCAAAAATAACCTATGAGACTATATCAAATATCAAACCTATGAGACTATATCAAAATAAAAAGCTTCTACATAGTGAAGGATACAACCAACAAAACTGAAATTCAACCTATAGAATGGGAGAAGATATTTGCAAATAACATATCACATAAAGGGTTGTTATCCAAGATATATAAAGAACTTATAAAACACAACACTCAAAACCCCCAATAATACAATTAAAAACTGGCAGAAGACATGAACAGACACTTCTCCAAAGACATATAGATGGCCAATGGATGCAAGAAAAGATGCTCAAAGTCACTCATCATAGGGTAATGCAAATCAAAATTACAATAAGATATCACCTCATACCTGTCAGAAAGGCTAAAATAAAAAACACAAGAAAGAATAGGTGTTGGTAAGAATGTGGAGAAAAAGGAACCCTCGTGCACTGTTTGGAATGCAAACTGGTCCAGCCGCTGTTGAAAACAGTATGGAGATTCCTCAAACAGTTAAAAATAGAACTACCCTAAGATCCAGTAATTGAACTACTGGGTATTTCCTAAAGAATGAAAAATATTAATTTGAAAGGATACATGCCTCCCTGTGTTTATAGCAGCACTATTTACCATAGCCAACTTATGTAAGCAGCCCAAGTGTCCATTGATAGATGAATGGATAAAGAAGAGGTACACAAACACACACACAGAATGGAATATTACTCAGCCATTAAAAGGAACAAAAGCTTGCCATTTATAATTACATGGATTGACATAGAGTATATAATTCTAAGCAAAGTCAGTCAGTCAGAGAAAGACACATACCATGTGATTTCACTCTTTGGTGGAATTTAAGAAAAAAAGAAAATGAACCAAGGAAAAACAGGGAACAAACCAAAAAGATAGACTCAATTATGGCAAATAGAGGGTTATCAGAGGGGAGGTGGGTGGGGAAATGGTTGAAATAGGCAAAGGGGATTAAGAGTGCCCTGAACTTGATGAGCAATAAGTAATATACGGAATTGTTGAATAATAGTATGTCATTGCCTGTTAACTATGCTGTAATTAAAATTAATTTAAAAGAATGTTTTGGACCTGACAAAAAGAAGAAAAACAACAGCATGGACAAAATAGGTTTCTGCTTACATAGCTTTTCCCAGAAAAGCAAATTATTTTCCAGGACATCCCCCGCAGACTCACTGTTTTCTAGACTACATCTCATTGGCCTCCAACTCCCAGACCAAAAAATATCACAATGCTGGGCACCCTACCAGCCAAGCCCACTTGGAATCCTGTTAGCAAGAAAGGAAGAGATGCATTTGGATGCGCAACCAAACCAGTCTGCCATCCCAGCACTGAGCAGGATGAGAGAAAGGCATGGTGGTGCACGTGCTAGCCTTGTTCTTTCCTTTTTTCTCAAAAAATCACCAGAGAAATCAGAAGTTTGGAAACCATTTGAGTCTAATCCAAAGGCAATAGTTAATATTTATACCTTTGCAAACTGCAGTATGCAGCCTAAAATTGCAATCTCCTGCTTATAGAAGGAGTCCTTTGGTTATTCTCCCATGAGAAATCATCTTCAGCTCCTATAAGCAACATGTCTGCTCTTGCTTCCTCTCACCACATCTGGGCTGCAACACAAGGTAGGGTGACAAAGCAGCCTCAGAGCTGAGACACCCACAGGAAGGAGGAGAACCACACCAGCGCTCTCTCTGCAGGATCCTGGAACACAGCATGGCCCATTCTGGGGCAAGATGAGAGAAATGAGTCACAGACAGATGTAAACCTTGTCTGTATGAGGCATGCAACTCTGAGCAACCCGTGGTGAGAAATGTGGAAGAAGAAAGAGGGACTCAGCTGAAAACACATCTGACTGCACCAAAAAAAAAAAAAAAAAAAAAAAAAAAAAAAAAATGCTGCTGACATGCTGGGCTATCTGCTAAAATAGAAGGCTTTCGGACAGACATCTAAAACAGCATTTATCACAGCACCGACACCGACAGTCCTCGGTCAATATCCATGCCCACATAACACACTTTGCCATTGTCTGTGTGAATGGAATAGGTCGTGCTGAAATCACCCACACAAATAGAAACTTCCCAGCAAAGCTTTACCTTTCTTGGGATCACCTACTCCAGAAAACCACCTTGAACCTGAGTTGCCGGCCTTATTTCACCTCAAATAAGTACCTTTTATAAATCCTGATGAAAAAAACAGCTCAACACTGAGAGTAGCAAATGCTCTTTTAAGACAGAACACGAGGGCAGTAGTAACACTATAATAAGGTATAGGGAAAGCTTCCATTAATGTTTTATTCATCAGACTGCAAAGAATGATACTAATCATATTGATAATCTGTGTTTTGAATGTTAACCTCTCATGTGCTAAACACCTTGCTTTTGTAGATTCTCTGGTTGTAAAAATCCTTACGAATAGCTAAATGAGATTCAGAGAGATCTTCCCAGGACTATGCAACTAATAAGAAATGGGGCTGGTCTTCAAACCCAAATTTGTCTGATGCTAAAGCCTTTATATTTTCTCTCTCCTAACACACTGTTTCATATGTGCCAGTATTGCCCATAAAACCAATGATCCTTCAGGACATCAAAAATGCCAAGCATGAGGACAAGGGAAAAAGGACAGAGGCACAAAGAAGAGGAGTTGAATCTTGTCCTGTGAGGGGCACAGAAAGGCGCGCGGGTAAAAGACTGATAAAAAGTCCCACGACATGAGGACTAACTGTTGAGAAATGCTGTTTTAAATAGTGGGGAAAAGTAAATCAGGAAAATGAAAACAACACGTAATATTTTTGCTGCTGAATCTTAACATAGGCAATATTCATAAAGCAATTCATGTCATTACATTGAAGTTCTAGATTTTCCTGTCTAATTAAAGGACAGAAATATCTCAAGGGTATTTCTGGATGTGTCTTCAGATGAGAATAACATTTAAATCAGGGGACTCAGTGAAGTAGATTGGCCTCCCCAGTAAGGATGGGCATCATCCAATCTGTTGAAGGTGTGGATGGAATAAAAGGTGGTGGAAGGAGGAATTCATGTCTTTTTGCTTCCTGCCATCCTGTTGAGTTTGGGACATCTCATTTTATCTTCTCTGGAACTCAGACTGGGATTTAAGCCATTGGACCCTAGTTCTTAGACCTTCAGACTGGGACTGAATTAGACCACCCACTCTCCCAGCTCTACAGTTTATAAATCACGGATCTAGGAATTTCTCTGCTTCCATCATCATGGGAGCCAATTCTTCAAAATAAACCTTCCTTTATCTCTCCCCCCCCTTTCTTCTGTCTTCCCATATTTATACATGAAAAGCACAGGCTGCAAAATGTGTCCTAGTCAATGATCATATCACACACACACACACACACACACACACACATCACACATCAGTTGTCAGACACCACTTACTAGAACTAGTGAATAATGACTAGGAAAAAAAATGGGGGCGCCTGGGTGGCTCAGTGGGTTAAGGCCTCTGCTTTCAGCTCAGGTCATGGTCCCGGGGTCCTGGGATCAAGCCCCACATCGGGCTCTCTGCTCCGCGGAGAGCCTGCTTCCTCCTCTCTCTCCCTGCCTGCCTCTCTCGCCTACTTGTGGTCTCTGTCTGTCAAATAAATAAATAAATAATCTAAAAAAAATGAACTTTTTGGTTCCTGTAACCTATAAATAGGACTTAGGGATGCTAGTGTTGGAGGCAGTAAGACTGGCCAGAAAAACATAGATGGGTTGAAGTAGAGTTTCTTAAAAGAAAAAGGGATCCTGTTTTTATCTGAAGAAAGGAAGGAAGGTCTGCTGAACAAGCCAGAAAAATAATAACTAGTTCCAATTCAATAGATGAAATGGATAGATGGCTAAATAAATAGATAGATGAGCAAAAATGGAAAAAATAGTAGATATGGGACAGAATACTAACAGCTATTCTATCTGGACACTCATACTATTGGTGCCTTTTTTCTTTCTTGGAAGTTCTCTGTGTGTGGTGGATTCTCTCTCAATCCTCATTTCACTCTTCTTCAATCTGGAGGGTGGGGAAAGCAATCATCTAGATCCCCCAATATTCATGCAGCTAGCATTCTGGATGCAAATTATGTGCTGTGAGTACTTGGGAGAGATTTGGAAGGCAAAATAAAGAAACCATCATTTCCCTACCCCTCTTGGCTGCTGTTGCTGGCGACGTAGAAAATGGACACTTTCCTGCAGCTGCACTCCTTTGCTTGTCCCACAACTCTGGGTATGAAAACACCAAGAGACTTCCCATTCTCACTTGCTAATATCTGGGTCACAGCTTCAGCTGCTCTTTCTCCAGCATGAGAGCCAGCTGTCCTAGCACGTAGTAGTGGCTGCTTCAGAGACAGGAGCTCTCCTTACAGATCAGCTCTGTATTATTCTGGAAAGCATTCCAGGAAGTCTAGCCCAGAAACTGATCTTTCAGTCCTTCCAACAATTGTGTAGGTCCCTAATATCTTGTATTAAATGCCTTCCTGCTTAAAATACTTAATTTCTGTTTCCTGCATGTGACCCTACTGATTCACCTACATTTCACTGTACTCTGACTTTAAGTATATGCCTGTCTTGTATAACAAAAGTATTTCTTTTCAATCTCATTCCATGCCTCTCCAAGACAAACCTCTCATTTAAATTAAGTTGGTGTCTTTACCGGAGACCATACCAGAAATGTCCTTTGCTCATTCTTCTATGTATGCATTTGCATGGTCTGGGTCTTCCTTTGCTCTGTTCCAGCTGAAAGAAACCACGACATGTCCCGTGGCAGCAAAGAGTTCCAACATTCCTGCCACTTCCCCCAACGCCCAGCAAAGCAACAGCAGTCTATGCAGGGAAACTGTAGCGTTCAGACAGGACAGCAACAGAATGAGACAGTGTGGTAGGTAATCCCCTGAGCCCATAAAAAGTTGAGGTGGAAAGAGACTTTTCAGAAGTCCTGAGCTTCTCCTTAAGCGGATAAAAACAAGAGCAAGGATGATTCAGGAGCATGTGCTTGTATATTCTGATCTGTACGTATGATTTCATTCTTCTTCTCCCAACAGAACTCTGAATTTTGACAGTGCACACTGGAAATGAAAATCATCGATGTCTATTTGGCTATGATTCATTTCCTCCTCTTTCTTCTGATAGAAGATGGTATTATTTTGTGTCCTTCTTAAGTTTTTTTGTTTTTTTTTTTTTAAGGTAAATGCATGTGGGGAAAATGTGGTCCACCAGGAAGTATACCAAATGAAAAAAAAAGGGAGCTTCTGACCCCTCCACTTTTTTAGCCATCCCAGGCAATCCTTCTGCCCAGGGATAACTACTGCTACCAGTCTGGGTAAAACCTTTGTGACCTTTTTTGGTGCAATTACATACATTAGTATGTTTTTATGTGAAAACACTGTACATACAGCTTGCTATTTTATATTTTCTCTTTGTAATATCTCATGGATGTATTTCCATGTCAGTATTAATTATACAACCTTGTTCCTTTAAAAGGCTGTGTGTAAAAGTTATATTAAAAATACAATTTGAAATAGACAATTTTAGTTATCAGAGGAAGTAATACATCTGAAACAAGTTCTAGTTATATTTCATTTGAAGTGTATCCCAAGAAAAGGTTGAAAATAAGAGTTTAAGCTGAAATAGATGGTACAGACCATACTAGGAAATCCCTTATTCTTTAAAGTCCTAAATACAATGAAACTTAATCCCAAAAACTCTAAGGAGAACTCTAATCCCCAACTCAGTCAACGCTGGTCTCAGAATGCAATCAGCATGGGGAAAGACAAATCATCTTTTTTTTTTCTTTAAGATTTTATTTATTTGACAGAGAGAGATCACAAGTATGCAGAGAGGCAGGCAGAGAGAGAGAGAGAGAGAGAGAGAGGAGGAAGCAGGCTCCCTGCTGAGAGCCCAATGTGGGACTCAATCCCAGGACCCTGAGATCATGACCTGAGCCGAAGGCAGAGGCTCAACCCACTGAGCCACCCAGGCGCCCCAAGACAAATCATCTTTATAACAAATCAGACCTCCATAGAATCTCAAAGCTCAAAGGGACTTTGAAGGCCACATGATAGGTTGGCCTTGGAATTCCTTTTTCTGCTCCCCACCAAAGGACTACTAGCTTATGTTGCAGGCAGTTCCTTACCTACGTCAGAAATTGGTTCTATTTTCAGATACTCTATTTTTCAAATCTTGGATTTAGATCCTCCTGTAAGCTCTTGATTTTAGATCAACTTTGGAGTCCCTCCTTCACGGAACAGCCTTGTAGATATCTGAAAGAAAGTAATCGCCCGCATCCTGTCAGTCTCTTAAGGATAAACATCTTGCAAATGGAAACTGTTCTGAACCCATCAAGTCAGTTACACTTTCCAGAAACCTCTGATTTTTATCGTTGGTCACTCATTCTATCTATCTACTAGTATTCCTTGAGAGCTTCCCTCATGTCAAGTATGACACTTTTACTCTCTGGGAATACAATAGTGAGAAAAGAAAACACTCCTCTGTCTTCATGAGGCTTACATGAGAGTTAGGGCAAAAAAAAAGACATTGATCGATGTATCTGCCGTAAATCTTGTCCAGTTACAGAGGGGAGTGCCATAAAGGAGAGATATTCAGCGCTGTGGGAGCACATAGGAGAGAGCCTTGACCTAGACCTGAGGGATCTGGTGGGTTTCCCAGAGAAAGTGATGTTTGAGTTCTGATCCGAAGAACACTTAGGAGACACATAGGTGGAGATGCATGAGAGTAGCTTTCCAGACTGAAAGAAGACTTGTATCTGATTTTTAGGAGGAGGGAGCATAGTCTGAGGAAAGTGGTATAGCAAGTGCATAAAAAGTGACTGGAAAGAATGTTATAACATACCCCTGGAGAAGTGCCTTTTGGGTGTGGTTAAGGTTTGGGTATTTAGGAGACATGGAAAATTATTGAAAGGTTTTAAGAACAGGAATGGATAACCAAATTTGCATTTACAAATATGGCTCTGATCCCACAAGAGAAAAGAGATCTGAGGATGGCAGGAAGGAAGGAAGGAAAGTCAAGTATTGGCAGGCTACTTTAATGGTTCCATAGCAAAGGCTAGAGGATGAAGGAGATAGAATGGCTGGCGAGAAACAATGCATTTATGGGATATTTAGCAGAGAAGTGCTTAGAATGCCAAATGAACCAGTAACAATTGTTAGAAGTTCTTGCTAATACAGAAGTGTAAAACAAAACAGTTTAATTTTAATTTCCTATTATTTTGGAGGATGAAAGACTTGAATACTGAATATACAAAGATATGAAAATAAAACCATAGTTTTTAAAAGTCAACAAGGTACAACAAAAAAACATTTTATCGCATTTCTTTTTTTCTAATTTGGACACATCAGAAAGTGTATCTGCAGATTTTAATTTAGCATTTCATCTTGAAAGAATTTTAGAGGAAGAATAAAAGGAAAACAACAAGGAATTTAGAGGCAGATAAGTGTTTATATTTTTTAAAAAGGTATAAACATGAAACAAATGAAAATAGAAGAACAGTTAAAAAAAAAGTCAACATTTTAAATACAATCTTCTTTCTTTGCAAAGACTGAGTGATAAAAAGTGGAGCCGGAAAGTATTCTTCCTTTCATGAGCTGATCAGGTTCTTTTATCGTAAAAGTAACACGTTGGAAGTTTAAAGTTGAAACTACTGAAGAAAATACTGAAGAATCCCTAACAATGGTGTCAATGATACCCTCATTATAAATCCTGGAAATGAGTAAAATTGAAGTTGCCTATTTCAAATGCAGACATTGTTTTTTTTAAAGATTGATCACTTAGCACCATCTTCTGGCTACATGATAAATTTTATTTTCTCCCTTCCTTCAAGAAGTTACTGTGTAAATGTTATGATTGTGGCGCCACCTGCTGGATTTTTTTGGTCTAAAAACAAATGTAACACTGAAGAGTTGCTGAGACACTAAATAATTCCGGGCAAGGGCATGACTTCTACTCATCCTAGAAAAGAATGATATTTGCAGATAACTAGACCTTCTGATTCTAAGAATTACCATAAATTATCCACACATAATATTCTAATATTCTAAACAACTATTATGTATTCTACTGATGGACAAAGAGGCTATATATCCCTTTGATAACTCATTCTCTAGCTCTTCTTTTGCTGTCCCCACACAACCTTTAGACCCATGCAAAATTACCCACACATTGCTTAAGAGGAAAATAAAAGAATACTTGAGCACACCTGAGTACATTATTCCTTAAACTGTATAGCTATAATAGTATTAGACCCATTAGCCCCCCTGGGAAACAGATAGAGTTTGTCCTCATCTATAATACCTTATATCAAAATGAAATACAGAGAGTTTTGAGCCAAGGCCTGCTTTTACAGAAGTTTCTGCTTTTTCTACCCCACCTGTTTTTCATTGCTACTTAATGAAGTTCAGGTACATACAGACTGTCTATAAATATGATTATATTTAAAGCCTACTAAAAGGTTTTCTAATCTCCCTTAACATGTTTCCTTGACAGAACTGTACAGCTTTCAGTCAAGATCACCTTGTAGCCTTTTATTAACTTTTCCACAGTCTGAATAACACACTTTCTATTTGTTACCATTGGCTTCCTTCTGCCTGGGTATCTCCAAAACCAACCATGAATTCAAATCTTCCATATTGGTATTTGGACAGAAAAGTACAAAGAAAGAAATAATAATTTGTCACATTTTCTAGGGTGTTGATTAGATTCAACTTAAGAATAAGAATGCTAAAATTTCTTAAAAAAATAAAAACAAAAACAAAAAACAGGTGCTCTATTACTTTGCTAACACTAGCCATATTTAATGTGACTTAACCTGAGCTTTTAATTACGCATTTCAAATGTTCTCTTGACTGATCATGTATGTCAATCAGAGTCCTCCCCAAAAGCTGACAATAAGGACTTTCTCGCAGGTTGTGGGTCAAATTGTAAAGGATGGTAGAGGTTCCCATTATCTGCAGAAAACTCCATTTGCAGCAAGACAAAGGCCAATCTACAGCGGGAAGCAATGCTAATAGAAATGAATAAATATTATTCAACTGAAGGAAGTCTCCTTCTGTATTTCCCAGTCATGTAAACTGAAAAAGAATCCCTTTAACTTTGTTTCTGTTCTTGCAACTAAAGGAATACTAAATAATACAATGCTCCAGGAATGCTTATTGACTTAATAAATGTTAAATGGAATGACCTTCATTAGTTCTCCTAAGTCCTCTGAGCTTCCTCTTTTTTTTTCAAATTCAATTATGGGGGCGCCTGAGTGGCTGTGTTTGAGCATCCAACTCTTGATTTCGGCTCAGGTCTTGATCTCAGGGTGATGGGATGGACACCAGCATGGGGCTCTACACTGAGCATGGAGCCTACTAAAGATTCTCTCTCTCCCTCTCCCTCTGCTCCCATCCTTATAATCACATGCTCTCTTAAAAAATAAATAATGATAAATAAATAAATTCAAATCTAAAATAAGGGGATTCATCCATACTTTACTTTCCTCCCAAGGTTGATGGAGGTCAAATGAATGAATACCATATGAGATGAAAGAGTTCTAATTGAAAAACTTAGAAACTGATAATAAATGTGCTAGGTAAATATAAACCTGCCATTCTGTTGAAGAAATCAATCCACGTGCCTAGGATACTGCTTCTTAAACATGGTATGTGTTCAATAAAGTTTAATCTGCTCACTATGTCAGGTCTAACACATGAAGATAGGCATGGGGAGCTTGCCAAAGGATGTGTTATTTAATACAGCACTGTCACTCACTGCTGTGAGAAAGTAAGTTGAATAAGTTAATGTATCAATAGGATGATCACTGACATCTGTATTTGTCATACAATAAGCACTTGAAAGAAAATGCTTTCTAAGAAACAACATTGCATTTACATTTTTTTCTCCTTTGCAGAAAAGCCAAGTCATTGCATCTGTCCATACAAAGTGCAGATCATTTCCCACACTGATTTTTCAGTTCCTGCTACCTGGAAAACATCTTCTATGAAATACTGACTCAACTCTTAATGTTCCTGTGATTGTATAAAGAATGACAAGAGCAATTCATATGTGTTCCTATGGTGTTAACTACCCAACGCAGTTTCGGTAGACTAATTAAAGATCTATGATAAGATGAAATCGGATATTTTAAAAGAACTATGTCTTCAGCATAACTTAAATAAGATTATATTTCTCTAGCTTAACAAATAGGTCTATGTTCTGTTTGAATCTCCAATTCTATACCATGTATTTTTGTGTGTTCTCAAAATAGCAACCTAGTCTAGAAAATTGTATGACAGCCAAAACTAGAGAATATATGAAGAAGAGATTTATTATCTCGGTGAACTTGAATACAATCATCTCCTCTTACACAGGACGAACGGTGTTAGCATACTCACCTTTCCCATCCAACTTTCCCCACCATTGGAAATTTTAAGACTTTTTAAATACTGTAAATACTCTTTATCACTACAACCTAACTTTTAATTAATCTTTGTGCTAAAAAAAATTGCTTGTGAAGTTGCTTGTGCTTTTCCCTAATAAGAATGACTTAATAAACCGAAGACTGAAAAAGAAAAAAAGAACTGAATAAGAAGTCTTTCATTTTTTCTTCCTCTAAATTCAAATAGAACAGTGGGAACACAGAGGAAATGGAGAGTAACAAGGAGCTATGACTTCCTATAAAAAAACAATGAGTCTTGAACATTACTGACCCTCACATCGTTACCTTCAAAAGACAATTACTAGAAATGCACTAGAAATAAAGATGGATCCAGTATAGCCATTTAAGGTATGCCCTGTAAGATTAAAAGTACTCAATGTTAGATCCCCCAATAATGGGTCCGTGATTAAAGGAGCAAGACTGATACAAAGCGAAGGTCAAGCAAAGCTTTATTTCGCGCCAAGCATCAAGAATCAAACCGAACGTTCGGGGCCGCACCTCTTACAAGAGAGGGCGACCTCCCTCTGCTTCATAGACTAGCTTTTAAGGGCAAAGGCCATGCGGTTGGGCCTGGCACGCACAGGTGGCCAATGAAATTGTAACACACAGAGAAAGCTGCACAGTCATGTTAGGTCATACATAAGTGACCAATTGAATTATAATTTACCCTAGTAGATATTTGAATTAGCCTATCACCTTGATCAGAATTGGTGCCCAAATATTCCCAAAGGGCAGGGTCCATACTCCTTGGTAACTAGGGAGACAGTATGCATCCCCTCACTGATCAGATGTCTCCACCTGGCCTGACCCACCCTTGTATTTGGGCTTTGTTACCTGGGACTGGTTTCTGGGACTTGTTTTTGAGTAAGTCCCCTGGGTGGAGGGGGGCAGGGACAGTTTAAGGGTTAAACAAGGTTATTGTTTAACCTGGATGGAAGTGTTCTGGCTAAAATAGGTCCTTACACACAACAGTTAAAAAGTCTTGACTATACATCATTCATTCCACTTGATAATTGCCTAAAAACTAGTGTTAGATTCTTAAATTCAGGGTTGCTTTTCCCAATAGAGAGTTAACAGCCAATCCAGCTAAATAATCCACTAATAGGTCACGTTTATAGTCATAATATTTCCAGGAGAAAACATGAAAATATCTGCACTTTTAGAAGATTTCTCCAGATAGAAATTAGGTCACAAGGGAGTTTTCTGCCCCTCTCTGAAGATCATCCCTAGTAGGGAAAAGATCCTTTTAATTTTGCTGTGCAAGTTGATCTCCATTAGCATGATGAGTCTTTTTTGTGTTGTTGATTCAGCATTTGGAAAATGCTGAAGATCAGCCTATTCTTGTGTGTGAAGATTTGCCTTTCAGAGTGATGGAGGCAAGGACCAAAGATCTTATAACCCAGACTTCCATAAATCAGAGCAGAGATAAAAAGCCAAGCCCCTACATTTTTCTCTAGGCTGGCTGTATGTAATGAAAGGTAAGTCTGCTCCTAGACTTGACAGATGAGAAAATGTTTTACATACTGTTAAATTAATTAAACTAGGAGGCCATTAGACTGAGGTGACTCTGATGCCATTACAACCTACCTAAGCAACCCAAAATCTAACCCTGTAAACGTCTCAAATTTACTAAGTCAAGACTCTAAGACAATCAATCACAAACTGCCAACATTTTAAGCTACAACCAAGCAAGTAATTTCCTTTCTTTGCTTCTGCATTTTCTATATAGAACTCTTTACCCTTACTCTTGTTCCTGTAAGCTGGTATCCTGCTAACCCCTCCCTAACCACTGTCTCATTCGCATTGATTCTTGCTCAAATAAGTTTAAAAAATTTTTTTTCAATATGCCTCAGTTTACCTTTTAACAGCATCATTCTTTGGAGAGAATGTGTCTGATGATCTAATAGTAAGATTGGGTTCCTTCTGATAACAAATTGTTTTGTCTTTTTCAAATATTTTGATTTATAATATAGGATTGATAAAAAGCTAAAATACTTCAAATAAGAGAAAGAGACATTTTAGGAGGGCAAATAAACCCAAGTTTTTTTGGT
This sequence comes from Mellivora capensis, assembly GCA_004024625.1. Taxonomy (NCBI): domain Eukaryota; kingdom Metazoa; phylum Chordata; class Mammalia; order Carnivora; family Mustelidae; genus Mellivora; species Mellivora capensis. The sequence goes on from PISX010004602.1 coordinate 28,469, forward strand.
CTTGTTTTTGGTTTGGTCAACTTAACTATTTAACTACTTATAGAGATGTAGCTATAATAGCTAAACGTCTACTTATAATATTTAATTTGTTAATTTTCTTACACACCCATATTTGAAACCACATTATATAAACAATATATTCATTTAAAAATATTTTTATTTCCATACCCACATTTCATTAAACAGTTTTATTCAACCTATCGATATGCATTTTGAATGGCACTGGCTTAATTTTTGCCAGAGCCACTTTTGAGCAGTTTTCAAAGACATTAATTTTCATTCCATCTCAATGTCTCAAAAATACAACCCTTTCTAAATTCTAGTTTGATCCGGTTACATTGTTATTGGAAATGTACCCAAAGTCTAAGGTCACCTTGATAACTGGCATTCTATTAAGGCCATTCCCAACTAATATATTTTTCTGAAAAACTTTACTTTTTCAAATTCAAGTAATTGAAAAAGAGCTCTAAAATATAGAGACTTCATAAAGGTTCTGGTATAAAGTGACTTACTCTTTTCTGAGGAATAATTTTGAGGAAAGAACTGGCTTTACTTTATATGGGTACAGGATATATATATATATATACAGTCAGGATAGATAGGTGCAGAGTCAGCAAAGGTAAGGAGGCGGCAATGCAGATGAAATGCAAAACAACTTAGGAGAATGTTTGTTTGTTTGTTTGTTTGTTTAAAGATTTTATTTATTTATTTGATAGAGAGGGAGCGAGGGCACACAAAGCAAGGGGAGTAGGAGAGGGAGAAGCAGGCTTCCCGCCAAAGAGGGAGCCTGACACGGGGCTCCATCTGACCTGAGCTGAAGGCAGATGCTTAAGGACAGAGCCACCCAGGAGCCCCGGGAGAAAGTTTAATTGAGGGTTCATGGCAGGGTTCATGGCAAATGACATGGAGGTGTTGTGCTATAAAGAAGAACAAAAAGTTCTCTTGACAGGAGGGAATAAGTTGAATCTATTATAACAGGATGGCCTAAGTTGAATCTACATGTAATTTACTATACAGACAAATTTAAAGTCTCTAACCTAGATTTCACAATTTAATTGCCCAAGCACAGAAAAAAAGAAAATCTGTTAAAAACTCAGACATGGCAGTGATAGATTGACAGATAGATAGACAATTTCTCACAAACTTTGGAGAATAGATTCAAGACTACTTATGTAATTTGCAGGTCATAGTGCTGAATAAAAATGTAGAGCTACTTAAAAATCAAGAGGTTTAAGACAATAAGAATGAGCATTAATCTTTCTAAGAATGACTCTCTATGTATCTGCAAAGATCCTACAACCATGAACTTGGCCCCCCCACTGGTATTCTTTTAAAGGAGACCCATTCACAGAAGACTCATCTCTGCCTGCTCAGTACAAAAATTCAGCACAAGGCAAAGATCCTGGAACAAAAGAGGGACTCAGTGGATACAGACATCAGTTGAATGAAAGAATGGTCAAAAGAAAGATTGGTGAATCTGTCCACATCCTACTTACAAAACAGAAAAATAGCATTTTATCATAGAAAGGGAACAGACTTCAATCATAAGAAATATTTTCAGTGTTTAGGGATTCTTAGGACTTAAAAAGGATTTGCTCCCTCAAACTCTATTTGAAAATAAATAAATAAATAAAGTCACAGGAAAACCCTAAATGCACATATTAGTCACACATGTCCCATTTACTTTGTAAAATATTTTCAAATCAAATGATAAACAGTTGCATTGAAATCAAAGTAAATACTTGAAGTTTTTCAATGCCCCCAAATAGATTCCATGACCCTCTGGAAACCTAGAAAATGAACAAAACAGAAAATATGTGAATAATGGTACAAAATAAACCAAAGTTGGTACTCCGTTTGTATTTCTGCATAAGTTGTTTCATTTATGGGGAAAAGCCTACAAGTTAATTCTTTAAGAACCTGCACTGTTTTTGTACAAATTTACAGAGATAAAATCTAATTAGGGAAACATCAAACAAACAGGATGAGCTATTTTTTCCTAAGATGTAAGTGAAATATTTAAATATTTCTATAAATTGTGTTGCTAAATATCCAAGTTTTAAAATACTGGGGATGGCAGAAGAAACACTGAAGAGACATAAACCTCAAATGCCTTCATCAGCAAAAAAATGAAAGAAAATGCTTAATATTTACACTAAGGAAAAATGTGTGACTATTCAGTTTCACAAATCCTACCTTATTTATCTGCCCAGGATAGATACAGCCTCTGTTAGCATCATGCGGCTTTAACTGATCTTATCTGTATACAGCTATTTATCAAATACCCAGGGAACGAGAATAAAAACACCAGCTACATTATGGGGACACTGTAACAACTAATCTGACTTGCATCATGAAACAGACATTTAGGAACTAAAAAAACAGTAAACATGCCTTAGACAGAAAATGAGAAAAATAATTAGATGTGAAAAAAATTGTGATTTCAATAATGATCTCCAGAGGTGTCAATGTAGTTTATGACATAACAAGGGGATGCTTAAAGGAATATGAAATAATACTTAGTTATTCAGAAATTAGTTATTCAGAAGCCTCTCCATATGAGAGAGATTACAGATGGCACACTATAAAAGAGGGTCCCACAAGCAAGTAAGTTGGAGAAACACCGTATAATATACACCCTCCTAGAAGTTCATAACCACTTTTGCATATTATAGGTTCTGAGTTGTCTAGCAGTAAAGATAGGTGTTCAACTTTGTTTAACCTAGAATGTCCCAAACTTACATGAACTTGGTATCCTTTTTTTTTTTTTTTTACATAAAGGGTGGTTTGTTTACTTGTTTTATTTTTCACATAAAATTATAAACATTTTGGAATGCTGGTGGTTTCCGGAGTTGACCTTGAGAAATGTAGCTCTATACCAATCAAACATAAAACACAGGAATACTGACGATGCTTGCATTTAGTATTCTTGAGTTCTCATAACTTATTTTATAGTTTTTTTTGCAAAGACAATGTTTATGCAAATATATTCTCCAGACTTGGGAAGTTAATGCTCTTGCCCCTTCACTCTTGGTCACATCACACTCTGAGCTTTGTGCCCGGTGCAGGACATTGCCTAACTGTAGTGTCACAGGCTGTCAGCCTGGATAGTGGGGAGATCTGAAACCATTCTGGAAGGCATCTAAGTGAAACACTATGAGTGATTTGAGGCATGATGGTTGCTGGGCCACAGGAACCTGCTGACTTTCAGCTCTAAACCTGCTTTTCCCTATTCTCCCGTGTAAAGCCAGAGCTGGGAATTTGTACACTTTATTTCTCTTTAGAAATAAAAAATTGGAAATTTAGCCAGCTCAGGTCCTGGTAGGTTTAGCCAATGGCAGGTGGGGGGTGGGGGTGTTGAGGATGCTGGAGGAAGACTGGAAGGTGAATGGAGTGGAGAAGGGCCTTATTTGTGCTTGTTTCCTTGCCCTCAGTGTCACCCCAGCAGTGACACGTCACTTGGTGAGAGCATTATCTCCAGCAGCAGTTGTTCCTGGTTTCTATTTTTTTCTATATCCAGAGGTGGTTTTATTGTTCATCCTTAACCACACAACACCTGCCAGATAGTGCCCCCTCCTAAGAGATCTCTGATCCCCTGCTCTGAAGGATTCACCCCATCCAATGTCCTATGGTACCAGTCCAGCCAGGCAAAATTCCCCTCTTCAGAGATCCGGTTCCCAACTTGTGGGGTCCCTTCTCCAAACCTGTAGATTCTGACGGTTTCAGCCTCTTCCCCAACCTTATCATGAGGTAGAGGAGAATGAGTTTCTTTTGTGAGGCCCGTGAGGACAGAACTAGAACTCACAGGTTGAAGTAACAGGTTCCGATTATTAGAGATGCCAAAAAACAGAAAGGACTGCACTGAATTTCCTATCCATTAATTTAATCAAAAGAAGAATCTGCCACAAAATTAACATATTGACAGGACTTAAAGTATCAGGTGGGAGATGGGACTGGATGAGATACAAGGTTTTTTCCATTTGGATGATTTTATAGTAAAATGTAACTATAACTAAAATTACTGAATAAATTCCTCAGTTAAGCAAGGAATTACCTCCCCAGTTCCTTACTTCTATTATTCTTAATGTTCATAAACAATGCTATTTTTGGAGGAGGTCACAGAAAGGATGACTGCAGCGGACCTGAGTGCTGGACCCTGAAAACATCAGAGACTTCTCACTCCCTCCCTTGTCCTTGGAATGTATGTTCTGCCTACTGCTTCCACAGTGGGAGCCATTTTCAAGAACATAGCCTTGGTAGAGTGAGGTGTGTTGTTGAGACCATATGGACTTAATAGGTAACTAAACCCAGTTAAGTCCTCTATATAAACTTAGATTCAAGTTTATATAAACTTTACATTTACATAAAGTTTATAAAGTTTATGTAAACTTTATATAAACTTAGATTCAAACTTAAGATTCAAGTGGGCAGGTACAGAGATCTACTCATCTTTTGAATGCCCAAGACAGGCCTTATATGTCAGTTTTCTTGCTTATTAAATCTGCCACCCACCAACATAGAGTGGTCTGCCTCTTTCTTCTGTTTCGCCTTGCCCCCCATGGACATAGGTCAGTTTCAGATTTCACCCGGGAAATTCCCGAGTTTCTGAACCAATACCTATGTTATTAGATATTATCATTTCCATTTTATAAATTAGAAAGGAGAATGGTAGCTGATGCAAGATCCTTAATGGCCAGGATCACCCAGTTTTCAAGTGAAGGTAGTGAAGGCAGAATATGGACACTTGTGAGTCCCACCACCTGCTTCTTAATAAGCCTCAAGCCGTACCACTCTGAAGCATTCTGTTACAGCAGTCTCAGGGTGCCTGAAGCCAGCGCATCATTGTTTCATTTCAATGTCAGCCCTGGTGGGTTGCTTTGCTTGTTGGTATGTTTTGCTGAATAAAGGAAGAGGAAAGGCATTGAGAAGTGATGAATGAAGAGTGATAACAACTTCACAATAGTTCCTTCCCCATCAAACCCACAAGCTCTACCCCTGCCATGTGGACATGCTTGCTACCTTCGTCAGGAATGCTCTGTCTTTAGCTACTGGATAACTCCTATCCACCCTTTAAAGTATAGCCCAGACACTTCCAGATGCACTTTCAGGTTCTGTCCTTAAGCTAATGTACCTGCTTTAGAGGTATTACATAAGCTAGGGGTGAATTAAATAGCTAACAGGTGAATGCACTCATGCAAGCATCATCCTGGGAAGGCAAAGGTAGATGAAAAAATCAGAAGAATGGAACCAATATCAGCGGCCAGTCTGGCTTCGCCACTGGTAAGGATTCTGGCGTTACCTTGAAGGCTTCATCCTTAGACAGAATTTCTGCACAACTTGTGGCCTATTACTACTCCCGACACACAGTTTTACTATTTTATTATTGTTTTTCTATCTGGCTTTCCTTGAGTAATTCAGTTAATTCATCTTTGTATTCCCAGGACCTAGCAAGATATATAATAGTAAGTGTCCAAAACACACGCTCTTGAGGCAACAAGGGATAGTGGAGAAGCCACAGGATTTCAAGTCAGTTCCTGGGCTGTGATCACGAGCAAGATTACATAATTTTTCTAAGTTCTGTTCTTCCCAGAGAAGAGAGTTTCAGGAAGGAAGTGGTCAATGGTTTCTAGCACTAGCAGTGGGCAAGATTATTTAATTTTTCTAAGCCTAACTCTTCCAAGAGAACTGGCTGCAGTTACTAACACTATGCAAAAGTCACCTGGTAAAAAGTGTCCATTGAATTTAGCAGGAAGGTCACCAGTGACCACTTTGAAACAAGTACCAATGGGGGTAGTAGGCATGGAAGCAGGTTGCAGTGAGCCAAATATTGCACTGGATATAGGGAAGAGGACAGGGAAACCACAGACAACGCTCAAGGTTATTTACTGTAAATATAGGGGATGGACAAGTCACAACTAGCTGTTGTTCAAAGGGCTTTGGTTTATTAGTTTAATTAGGGGATGATTTGAGCATGTTGTATTTAATTGCTTAAAGAAAACAGAAAATATAGTGAGGTTAACAAGGAGAGGGAACAATCTAGAGCATGACCTCTGAGGAGGCTCCTGGGAGGAAAATAGCATGAGAACAAAAATGAACAGACTTATTGGAAACAGAAAGAGGGGCAACAACTTTTTTGGTTTAGCAGAATATAGGGAAAAGGATAATGTGAATACAAATAAGGCAACAGACTTAGAGATGGTGAGGAAGTGAGGTAGCTCCAGTCCGGGCTTCTCCAAGCAATTGGTGGCAGAGCAGAGAGATCAAAGAGCACCGGCCCTGGAAACAGACTTCGTGGATTTAAGTCCCAGAATACCTTCTAATTGTGTCACCTCTGGCAAGGTATTTAACATACTAATGCCGGATTTCCCCGATGATAATAAACATGCTCTTACTCTCCTGGGTTGTTGTAAGGAGCTCATGACTTCATACATACACACGGAGCCAACAGTGCGAACCTACGCTCTCCTGAAGTGTGAGCCACCCTCAGTGTGTCAAGTAAGACTTGTAGACTCAAGAGATTTCAACAGAGACAGTTTGAAGTGAACGCTGTGGGGTACAAAAACGAAGGAGCCAGCAAACATTGAAGGGTGGGAAGAAGTAGTGAAGAGTCGGTTTAGTTGGAAATCACGTACAACATGTCATTGGGGCAGTTCCCAAACCCCCTTCCACACCTTCAGCCCAGGTGTTGACAGGGGGAAGTTAGAGAGCTGGTTGGATCCAACAGACAGCGGTGATGGAAGAACCATGAAGGGATGGAACTGAGAACCCTGAGGGCAGGCTGCAGTGAAGGGCCACGGAATCAAGCAAGATGTCTTGGGAAGTGAGGGCTCTCCCCTGAAGGAGGCCAGAGAGTTGAGAACTTAAAACGATGGAAATGTATTCTGTGCTTGTTGAAGAATTGTGGTAACCTACCAGCCCTAGTTCTTCTACAGGTGAGCTCAGGACAGCAAGAACTTGACCTTTCCCTGCACGGGACTGGAAGACAGCTAAGGGACAGGGCGGGGTGCATGCAGGAGGATAAAGAGAATTGTGATGGGATGGGGAGGGGCTCCGGGGTGGGGCTCCAGGGTGGGACTCCCGGGAGGTGGGGGGTGGCCTATCCAGTGCCTGGTCTAGTACCGCAGGGTGTGCAGGGGGCACTCGAGGCCTCTAAGGCATAAGCAGCATGTGCCTGTGCTGTGCGGATGATGAAGCCATCCAAGTCAACCCCGTGAGTTTTCCAAGGTCCTAAGCCCACCTTGGCGGCCCCTACCCTGAGCCCTACACTGGGATTACTGGGACACTTTGGGATTATGGTCGCTTGTGATCATGGCCAATGCGGGCGGTTTGGGTGTTGAGGGTTGGGAATCCCGGGTGAAGTAGACAGACTAAATCCTGGACTGCAACAGACCCACCCAGGAAGGGGAAAATCCCCACCCTGTGCCTTCTAGGAGCCAGGCACAATCATCTCTCTGCCCCAGAGGTGGGATGGGGTTTACAGAGGTGGGGGGCAGTTTAAGTTTCTCAATATCCGGGAAGGTGGGGAGGGGACTGCTTCTGGGTCTTGGGGTTAAACAATTGGATCAAATTGCAGGGAAGGGGAGGTATTTAAGGTACAATTTAGACATTGTGGGAAGCTGTGGGAACCCTACAAACTGAACAGCTAAGATCCCTGTGTCTCAGAAAATCATACCACTTGCTGGGGTTCCTCAATCTCCCCAAACACCAGCAGAAAAGTAATTATTTGATTTCTTGTACACCTTTTCCTGTCATGATAAATCTCGGTGCTCTACATGGTTCCTGTAATTCGGTTCAAGCCTGGTTTTTGCCATCCTTCCCCCTGACTTTTACCTTAATGTTCTCATTCTCTCCTGCCTCCTGTAGTTGAGATAATATGCATATATTACATAAATAAAAAAGAGTAGCATAGGTTTCCTATTACAATAACTAGTATTTCTGTTTGCTCATGGTTTTTTATGGTTTGTTTTATTTTAATTTAATTTTACATATTATATAGGAAGGGCCAAGATGGCAACATCCTTCAGAGGTCACTGCAAGGCAGGTAAAGTTTAAATAAATAATTCTGGGTATTTCAAAACTGTAACTTTGTTTTGTTCCTTTATGTGTGGTGGTCTCTATATGATAGAACTTTTATTAGCTAGACACTTCTGTGTTACCTTTCATGGAAATCTGGGATCTTGTGACTAATATTAGAATAATGTGACTACTATTAAATGTTTTATATTCTTATTTTTTAATGTAATAGGAATCGAATGGCTGGATCATAGAGAAAGCAATTTTTTCATAGTTATGAAATAAGACCACATCGTTTTCAAAACAATTATACCAACTGCATTCCCACTGGAAGTGGATAAAAGTTTCTTTCATTCATATACTCTACACCCTAATACTCCATTATCTTCAAAGTGTTCTAGTTTGAACCCTTAGGTTTCTGCCACTTATAGTTGCCATACAATAGGGACATAAAAATCTCTGCTTGACACATGCAGCATTTAAGGGAACTAAAGACTGTGCACAAATTTTGTTTTCTTATTTCTACAAAGAAAATTTCTTTGGGGTTCTTAATTAACATTTTTAAAATAAAAGTAAACATATATTTCCATGAGCCTTAGATCCCGCAGTTGGTGAAGTGGGAAACAAGAGTAAATAGTCTCATTAGAAAACTCTAGAGATGCTCCAACGTGTTTTCTTCATCTATGAACCACATATTTGAAGAAAGATTTTTCCTACTTTTATGTAGCTATGTAAACCATACCCACTGATTGTGTTTACCTTTTCTAATTGACACTAACCAAAAATATAATCAGCATGTTAAATTTTTATGTTTTAAAAAGTATGACTTGTTTTCCTTTTAATTTTCCAAAAGTCCAGAGATAAACGTATTGAGAATATGAAAAACCTAAGGAAAGAGAAGAGGAGATTTACTAAACGGTTTGCAAGACCTGCTCCTCTTCCAGAACCAGGACTCCTAGTAAGTACAATGGACTTGCCCATAGCCCTGGCAATACCAATAGAAGCAGGAATGATGTTCTGGGTAGCCCTTCGGCCATCATACTACAGCTTCCCAGAGAGCTCATCGAGTCTTTTAGATGGCAGGGATGGCATGGAATAAGGTCTTAAGTCTCTCCACAATGTCAAAGTTGTCATGGATGACCTTGGCCAAAGGAGTCAAGCAGCTGTGATGCAGAAGGCATTGCTGATAATCTTCAGGGAGTTGTCATACTTCTCATGTTTCACACCCATCACAAACATGGGAGCATTAGCAAAAGGGATAGGGATAATGACCTTCTTCTCTCCACCCTTCGAGTGAGCCCCAGCCTTCTCCATGGTGATGAAGACACCAGTGCACTCCACAACATATTCAGAAAGAACATCACCCCATTTGATGTCAGTGGGCTTTTGCTCCTGCAAGACGGAGATGGGCTTTCCACTGATGACATGATGGGTTTCTAGGTCTAGGTCTCAGCCTTGTCTGTGACATTGGATTTATCAGGGTAGAATCATACTGGAACATGCAGACCATGTAGTTGTGATCAATGAAAGGGTCATGAGTGGTGACAATAACCAGTTTTTCAGAGTTAAAAGCAGAACAGATGACCAGAAATCCATTATGTCCAAATCCATTTATTTTAACCTTTGTCATTGTGTCTCAGGGACCTGGGTGGCACTGAATGAAAAGATGTGGCTGGATTTTGAATGGGGAGGAGGACAGAGCGTATTTAAATCTCCTTTGCAACAGTCTGCTTGAGATTATGTGGTTTAATGGAAAGAGCAAGATCTTAGGAAACCACATTATTCTCGTTTCCAGTTTTTGCTTTACCATATATGATCTTGACTGCCTGAAATCATCATTTGAATATTTTGGATTATATTACTTGGAAAATAAATCTCTTGGCCAATAGTTATTCAGCCTAGGCTTGATCACTTGCAACATCATAAAAGTCTACACCAATCACAACTTACTGCCTCTTTGCACAACTTTTTTTTTTAATTTAAATTTTAGTTAACATACAGTGCAGTATTGCCTTCAGGAATAGAATTCAGGGATTCGTTACTTACATACAACACCCAATGCTCATCATAACAAGTGCCCTCTTTAATACCTATTACCCATCTAGCTCCTCCCATACAGTCATCTGTTTTGTTTCTTAAATTCCACATATGAGTGAAATCATATGGTATTTGTCTTTGACTAACTTATTCCACTTAGTATAATACACTCTAGCTCCATCCACATCATTGCAAATAACAAGACTTTATTCTTTTTGAATGCACACACACACACAGACACACACACACACCACATCTTCTTTATCCATTTCTCTCTTGAAGGACATTTGGGCTCTCTCCATATTTTGGCTATTATTAATAATGCTGCTGTGAACATCAGGGTGCATGTACCCCCTTTGAATCTACATTTTTATATCCTTTGGATAAATACCTAATAGTGCAATTGCTGGATTGTAGGGTAGCTCTATTTTGAATTTTTTGAGGAACCTCCATACCGTTCCATAGAGTGGTTGTACCAGTTTGCATTCCCACCAACAGTCATCTTTGCATCTCTTTGGCATGGATTTAAAAGTGCTTCCAAATAACCTGTCATATGGCCTCCATGAGACTTTTATATGTAGTGTTAATTATATTTCTTGTAGCCGAACATAAATCCAATGGCCCTCCACTTTAAAGGCCTTCAGATATATGAGGAAAACTATTATCTTCCTTCATATTCAGCTTTTTCTCAGGATGAAAATCCCCATTTTCCTCATCCATTCCTCTTTTAACTTAGTAATAAGTCCTGGCCTTATTTAGGCAATCTTCAGGATCAGAATTATATATTTTTAAAGGTTTTATTTATTTATTTGACAGAGAGAGAGAGATCACAAGTAGGCAGGGAGGCAGGCAGAGAGAGGAGGAAGCAGGCTCTCCGCAGAGCAGAGAGCCAGATGTGGGGCTCGATCTCAGGACCCTGGGATCATGACCTGAGCGGAAGGCAGAGGCTTTAACCCACTGAGCCACCCAGGCACCCCCAGAATTATATTTTATTATAAAAAAAGATTTGGGAAAAATTATATTTCCAGTAATTATGATTTTTTTTCTGTTGGTTTTCTTTTTGAAAGAAAATATTTTATAAGCACAACTAATGAATAGCTACGGCAGGTAGGAATTGTTAACTTTAGCTCCTTATCAGAGAAACACAACTTTCGTGGCTTAACCAAATAGAAGTATATTTTTCTCCAAAGAAGAGCTCCTGACCTAGACAGTCTATAGCTGACGTGGTGGTTCCAAAAATCACTAAAGAAGTGCCAGGTTCCTCCATTGTTACGATCTTTTCAAACTTTTCACATGACTTTCATTCTCATGGTCTCAAAAGGCTTCTACAATAGTAGACGTGTCTACATTCCAGTAGAAAACAGTAGAGAACTAAGGACAAAAAGTATATGCCAGCAGCTAAGTCAACTCCCGTTTGATCAGGAAAAGAGCCTCCTTCATATATGTATATATGAAATATAGATATAAAATATATTTATAAATAAAGTCTTGGTTGTGGTAATGGTCTCATGTTGTACACGTGCCAAAATATTTTAAAATGTGCACTTTATTTTTATTGTTTTGCAGATTTTATTTATTTGAGAGAGAGCGAGTAAGTGGGGAGGGAGAGAGGGAGAAGCAGGCTCCCTGCTGAGCAAGGAGCATGGGGCCCTGGGATCATGACCTGAGGCAAAGGTGGAAGTGTAACTGACTGAGACACCCAGTTGCCCCTAAAATGTGCACGTTGAATATGCGCAATTTATTGTATGTCAACTGTACTACAATAAAGCAGATAATATATATGTATTTATATGTTACATTGGGTTTACTCTGAGTTGTATAATTTTATTAGTTTTGACAAAGCATAATGTCCATGACAGTAACAAACAGAATAGTTTCACTGCCACAAACATCCTATGTGTTCTACCTATTCATCCCTCCTTCTTTCCTCCTCACCTGCCTCAAGCCACTAGCAATCACTGAATTTTTTTTAAGATTTTATTTATTTATTTGAGAGAGCGCGAGTGAGCGTGAGCGAGCCTGTGCACAAGCAGGGGAGGGGTGCAAAGGGAGAAGCAGACTCCCCGCTGAGCAGGGAGCCTGCCCTGGGGCTCTATTCCAGGACCTTGAGATCATGACCTGAGCTGAAGGCAGACCCTTAGCCAACTGAGCCACCCAGGTGCAACCTCCCCCCCCCTTTTTTTTTTGGAATCACTTAACTTTTTACTGTCTCTATAGTTTTGCCTTTTCCAGAATGTCATATAGTTGGAATCTTACAGGATGTAACCTTTCAGATTGGCTTCTTTCACTCAGCAATATGCATTTCATGGCTTGATAACCCATTTCTTTTTATCATTGAATAATATTCCATTGTATGGATGTACCACAGTTTATTCATGTACCTATTGAAAGACACCATGGTTGGCGTCTTCCAATAGGTAATTTTCATGAATTAAGCTTCTATAAATATTGGTGCACAGGTTTTTGCATGAACATAAATTTTCAACTAATTTGGGTAAATATTTAGGAGTACAATTGCTGGATAATATGGTAAAACTATGTTGAGTTTTATAAGAAACTGGAAAATTGTCTTCCAAAGTAGCTGTATAATTTTGGATCCCCACCAACAATGAATGAGAGTTCCTGTTGTTCCACCTCCTTGCTAACCTTTGATATGATCAGTGTTTTGGATTTTGGCCATTTTGACAGGTGTGTAGTGATCACTCATTGTTTTCATTTGCAATTCCCTATTAAATATACTATTGAAAATATTTTCATATGTTCATCTGCTCTCTGTGTAACTTCTTTGGCACAGTGTCTGTTTCAATATTTTGCCCATTTTTTAATCGAAGTCACTTTTTCATGAGCTTTAACAGCCACTTGTATATTTTGTATACCAGTTCTTTATAAAATATGCATTTTTGTAAATATTTTCCCCTAGTCTCTGCCTTTTTTAAATTCTTCTAAAAATGTCTTTCCCAGAACAGAGGTTTTTGATTTTAATGAAGTCTAATGTATTAACTATTTCTTTCATGGAACATGCCTTTGGTATTGTATCTAAAAACTCCCAAGATCACATAGACTTTTCTCTTGCGTTATCTTAAGAGTTTTACAATTTTGCATTTGACATTATCCATCTGTTCTTGCATCTTGCCCACTTTTCCATTAGAGCCCTTAGGATATTGATAATAATTATTTTAAATTCCCAGCCTGATCATTCCCAAATCTCTGCCATAACTGAGTCTGGATCTGATGTTGCTTTGTCTCTTCAGACTGGTTTTGTTTTTGTTTTTACTTTTTAGCATGTCTTATATTTTTGATGTTGTTAAGAGCCAGACATGATATACTGAGTAAGTTAGAAACTGAGATAGATAAGCCTTTAGTGTGAGGTTTTGTGTATGTCTGGCTAGGGTTTAGGGAGCGTTATCTGTTTGCTGTAGCTGTGGCGTAAGAGGTGAAAATTTACCCCTTATTTTTGTGTCTCCTCTTGTATTTTAGTTCCCCTAGAGTCTCTTAAATAAGATCTGAGGTTTGTATTTCTTTAAGCTAACTTCCCTGATGTTATATAGAAGCCTTATTAATGTGGTGGTAAGTTGTTGGGGAGGGGAGCATTTTATAGACCTATGAATAGATCTCAGCCTTTTAGAGAGCCTGTGTCCCCAGGACATGACTTTCCTAACAACTACTTAGCTACCCTTGCCCTTAAGTGAAACAGGAAGGCGACAGGGGACTGTAGTTGCGTATTTCCCTCTGCTAGGTAGAGAGTCTGGATTTGGCTATTTTCCTTCCCTACATCAGTAAGGGTTTAATAAAACCCAAATTGGTTAAGTTGTGATAAAATAGTTTCCCTTGAGGGTGTGCCCTGTGAGAGAGGAGAGCAAGCTCAGGAGACTTTCAAAATAGCTGCTTTTCCCCTCCCACTGCTGGAAGCAAAAGGAGATTTTCCCCCTACTTATCACAATAAGACCTTGTGGGACTCCTAGAGGTAACACTCAAGGAATATGCAGGCCTTGCTAAGACAGATCTCCCACCCTAAGTTTGTAACCTTTAAACTAATCCAAGGTGTTTCAGCGATTCATTCATTAAAGTTTGAGTGTTCTGTTGGAACAGTATTGGCTCCAACAACATCATTTGTGTCTTGTTTGTCCCATGACCTCAATTCTCAGATGGATCTAAGAAAAGTTGTTGATTTTTAGTTCAGCTTTTTTCGTATAAGGTTGGACTGATGATTTCCAAGTTCTTTTACATGTCAGACTGGAAACCCCCACTTATGTGTCTTTGCTCAAAACTGAGTCACCAGCCACCCGAAGCTACAATATGTTTAAGTGGTAAAAGGCTGACCTGGCTTCTTTGTTGCTCTGAAGAGAATTAAGCTTCCATTAGTGTGGATGAAAGTACTTTCTTTTCTCAGGCTGTCATGATCCTCCTCCTATAATCCACCCTCCTCCTTTAGTTTTGGAGTAAATACAGATTATAAGTAACAGTTCCACCCTTCAGCTTTTTTTTTTCCTTCTGTTTTTCTTTGCCTAGTCAAGGGAGACCTATGCATTGCCACCCAGAAACTCAGGATCCTCAACCTTATAGTTACTGCACTGTCTTAAATATCTACAAAGTTCTTCCCTTGCAGATATGCTAGTGTTTGGAATACCATCCACATAATCATGGCCTTTGAGATATGCATTAAAATATGTCTACACAACATATTTTACATCTGTACAGTGATCCCTTAGTAAAGTATAATTATATGGGATGTGGGGGAGAAGGGAGCAGTGATTCCTGAGACCACCCTTCTCTAAGGCAATTACCACCACTTCTGAGCCCTTTAAATTTTGATTCATTTCTACACATCAGTTTGGCTAATTTTTCTATCTCACTCCAAGTTCAGATATCTTGGACCATCAATCTTCTCCCTTCATGACTTGCCCCTCGACACCAAACCATTTAGGATTCTTCCATTAAAAAGCTCCCCCCACCAATTTTTTTCCCTTGATTTACTAGATGGTTTTTATAGAAATGCCTACAGACTTGTTCTATATCAATTATCCAACGAACACAATTGAGCTTTCAGAGACAAAATATCTCCAAATAAATAAAAATATATAAAACAAAAGCATGATGTATGAGAAGCCAGAGTTCAGTCTGGTACTTAGTACTTATTCTCCTTACTATAAGGAGTCTTAGAATTGTCTTCAAAACAGCTAGATATTTTTGCCCTGGCAGTATTAGGCAGTCATGAGAGTTATGATATCCTGTAAAAGGGAAAATAAACACTTTGCCCAAGAAAGAACATCAGGGGCTCAAAACCCCGAAGTACACACTATGCTAACAGGCTTCTCAGGACTCACCAAAGAGTAATAATAGCAAGGAGCTACTGTGAAAATCTTATTCTAGTGTTTCTTCTATATATTGACCAAGATGTATAGTGTATCATATTCAAGCTTGAACTCTCAGTGCTTCTCAAATGAGGTCAGGACCAATTTTGTATGATTTGGTTTGGTTCAGCTTAATTTTCAAATCACTGTGGACTGTCATTTTGTAACATATGATCCAAATGTCATAGCAGTATTAAATTATTATAAATGAACGTAAGTGTTCATTCTCAATTTGTCTAACTAATCTTGTTGCAAGGCTGTAATGACTATTAGGCTAGACTAAAACCAGACCACACAGAAAACACATCTTTAAACTGTATTGGTCCTTTCACTTTCTTCCCCTTACATCTTTTGCAAATTGTTGGGTTATAAGCTGCGCCCCTACTAAATACCCTCTTCTCTTTTTCTTTCTTCTTAAATTGGTTTTTGGCCTCGGGAAAAAATATAACAACAGTATTTATACAACTTAAGTGATTTGAGATGAAGATAAAAACATGAGTCCATACATGTAGGTATTTTTCATATAGGGGTTGTGCCCAGTAGGACAGAGGATGTATGATTAGGCTAGAGCAACTAGTAGTAAAAATTTTGGGAAAGTATTTTTATTTTGATGTTTGTCTGCTTAAAGTCTCTATAACAAAACTGTCTCCTAATTATTTTATTAATAATCATTATCATGGACATTAAAATAATCGTGAAATATTATTTTATGGTTAAGTTCCTGCCAATACTGATATACATATCCTTTCTATATTTACTTAATTGTCGCTATGCTTACTTTAATTCATTTCAAGATTAAAAAATTCTCAACAGATACACATAGCATGCTTTCTTGGCCCACCACAGACCATAAGACTGGAAAAGAAAACCCCTACGTTTAAAAACTCTATCACAACCACAATGGTTAGAAGTAACTTTAACCCTTTCTCCCCTGTTATTTTTGGTTTCTACAAATTCTTCCTGCTTGTGGTGTTTGTTATCTGACTCAGAGGAAAAAAAACAAACACTTTATATCATATTCATATGAATTATTTCATAATATTGCTTTTCATATCTGGCTACTACCTGAATGTAATGTTGTGATAATTTAGAATAGCATTTTTAGCTCTTTATGAAATTCTTTTTATGTAAGAAAGTCTACTCCCGTTGATATCTTCCCCAGATGATTTATAACTTTGTATAAATTTTTCCTTATATACATTATAACTGAACTTATTTTTCTTTATGTACTTTAATTTTTTTCTAGTGGACATAAAGCTGGAGTCTGTTTGGAAGAAATCATGCCAGATGAAAATGTGGGGATTAATAACATCAAGTGGCATTTTTTAATTTGACTTCATTTGAAAAATAAAAGCCATACTCTGCCATTTCAACAAAATAAATGCAGTACAACCATCTAACATCCAAGCCAGAGGGTCTAGAATTTTATTCAATAACTTAACTCATTATCACTTTCTTTTCTATGGTAAATTTGAGATCTGCTACTTTTTCAACAAACAATTATACAGGCCTTTAAAAATTATATACTCTTTAAATTTTTGCAATTAAATTTATGACTTATCTAAAAGTTTAGAATTACACTTTAATAATAGGGGAAATGCCCCTAAC
The DNA here is from genome assembly GCA_004024625.1 of Mellivora capensis. Lineage (NCBI taxonomy): Eukaryota > Metazoa > Chordata > Mammalia > Carnivora > Mustelidae > Mellivora > Mellivora capensis. The sequence goes on from PISX010004602.1 coordinate 45,478, forward strand.
TTGGGAGCAGCCAAATATATAAATCAGTTAATAACAAACTTAAAGAAATTCATTGATAATAATACAATAGTAGTAGGGAATTTTAACATCCCATTCATAGCAATGGACAGATTGTCTAAGCAGAAGATCAATGAGTAAACAAGGGCTTTGAATGGCACACTGGGCCAGATACACTTAATAGATACACTCATTACATTCCACCCTAAAGCAGCATAATACTCATTCTCTTCCAGTGTACATGGAACATTCTCAAGAATAGATCACATACTGGGTCACAAGTCAGGCCTAAACCCGTATGAAAAGATTGAGGTCATACCATGCATATTTTCAGATCATAATGTTATGAAACTTGAAGTCAACTGCAAGAAAAAAATGGAAAGACTACAAATACATGGAGATTAAAGAACATCCTACTAAACAATGGGTTAACCAGGATATTAAAGATGAATTTTTAAAAAATACGTGGTGGCAAATGAAATGAAAATATGACAGTCCAAAACCTTTGGGATGTGACAAAGGTGGGTCCTAAGAAAGTAGTATACAGCCATACAGGCCTTCTTCAAGAAGCAAGAAAAGTCTCAAATATAAAATCTAGCTTTACACCTAAAGGAACTGGAAAAAGAACAGTAAATAAAGCCTAAATCCACCAGGAGAAGGGAAATAATAAAGACCAGAGAAGAAATAAATGATATACAAATTTAAAAAAAATAAGTGGAACAGATCAACAAAACTAGGAGCTGTTTCTTTGAAAGAATTAACAAAAATGGCAAACCCCTAACCAGACTTACCAAAAACAGAAAGGACCCAAATAAATAAAATCATGAATAAAAGAAGAGAGATCACAATCAACAACACAGAAACACAATTGTAAAAGAATATCATGAGCAATTATATACCAACGAATTAGGCAATCTGGAAATGGATGAATTCCTAGAAACATAAACATAAACCAAAACTGAAACAGGGAGAAATAGAAAACCTGAACAGACCCATAAACAGCAAAGTAACAAAAAATTTCCCAAAAAACAAAAGTCCAAGGCCTGATGGCTTCCCAGGGGAATTCTATCAAACATTTAAAGTAGAAATAATACCTATTCTTCTGAAACTCTTCCAAAAAACAGAACTGGAAGGAAAAATTCCAAACTCATTCTATGAGGCCAGCATTACCTTGATCCCAAAACCAAAGACCCCACTATAAAAGAAGAATTACAGCTCAATATCCCTGGTGAACGTGGATGCAAAAATTCTCAACAAGAGACTAGCTATTCAAATCCAACAGTACATTAAAAGGATTGTTCACTATGACCATGTGGGATTTATTCCTGGGCTGCAGGGGTCATTCATATCCATAAATCAATCAATGTGATATACCACATTAATTCAAGAAAGGATAAGAATGATATGATCTTTTCAACAGATCCAAAAAAAGCATTTGGCAAAATACAGCATCCTTTCTTGATAAAAACCCTTAAGAAAGTAGGGATAAAAGGAAAATATCTGCACATAATAAAGGCAATATATGAAAGACCCACAGCTTATATCCTCCTCAATAGGGAAAAATTGAGAGCTTTTCCCATAAGGTCAGGAACATGACAGGGATATCCACCCATGCTCACTGTCATTCAGCATAGTACTGGAAGTCCTAGCCTCAGCAGTCAGAAAACAAAAAGAAATAGAAGGCATCCTAATCAGCAAGGAAGAAGTCGAACTTTGACTCTTTGCAGACAACATGATATTCTATGTAGAAACCTAAAAACCTCTGCCAAAAAATTGCTAGAACTACACAGTAATTCAGCAAATTCACAGGATATTCGCAGAAGTCTGTTTCATTTTTACACATCAATAATGAAGCACCAGAAAGGAAAATTAAGGAATTGATCCCATTTACAGTTGCACCAAAAGCCAGAAAATACCTAGAAATAAACCTAACCAAGAGATAAAAGATCCGTACTCTGAAAACAATAGAACACTTATGAAAAATTGAGGAAGCCACAAAGAAATGGAAAAATATTCCATGCTTATGAATTGGAAGAACAAATACTGTTAAAATGTCTACACCACCCAAAGCAATCTACATATTCAATGTAATCCCTATGAACATACCACCAGCATTTTTCACAGAGCTAGAACAAAAAATTCTAAAATTTGTATGAAACCAGAAAAGATCCCGAATAGCCAAAGGAATTTTGAAAAAGAAAACTAAAGCTAATGGCATCACAAAGCTGTAATCATCAGGACAGTATGGTACTGGCACAAAAACACTTATGATCAATGGAACAGAATAGAGAATTCAGAAATGGACCCTCAACTATGTGGTCAACTAATCAACAAAGCAGAAAAGACTATCCAATGGAGAAAAGATAGTCTCTATAATAAATGGTGTTGGTAAAGTTGGACATGCAGAAAAATGAAACTGGACCACTTCCTTACACCATACACAAAAATAAACTCAAAATGAATGAAAGACCTAAATGTAAGACAGGAATCCATCAAAATCCTAGAGGGAAACACAAGCAGCAACCTCTTTGAACTCAGCCACAGCAACTTCTAATTAGACACGTCTCTGGAGGCAAGGGAAACAAAAGCAAAATAAACTATTGGGACTTCAAGATTAAAATGTTCTGCACAGCAAAGGAAACAATAAAACGAAAAGGCAACTTACATAATGGGAGAAGATATTTGCAAATGACATATTCAATAAAGGGCTAGTATCCAAAATCTATAAAGAACTTTTCAAACTCAACACTCCAAAAAATAAAAAATCCAGTTAAGAAATGGGCAGAAAACATGAACAGACATTTTTCCAAAGAAGAGATACAAATGGCTAGCAGACACATGAAAAGATGTACATCTTCACTTGGCATCAAAGAAATACAAATCAAAACCACAATGAGATACTGCCTCACACCAGTCAAAATGGCTAAAATTAACAACTCTGGAAACAACAGATGTTGGCAAAAATGGGGAGAAAGGGGAAAACTCTTACACTGTTGGTGGGAATGCAAACTGGTATAACCACTCTGGAAAACATTATGGAGGATCCTCAAAAAGTTAAAAATAGAACTACCCTATCACCCAGCAATTGCACTAGCAAGCATTTATCCAAAGGATACAAACATAGTGATTTGAAGGGACACATGCACACCAGTATTTATAGCAGCATTATCAACAGTAACCAAAATATGAAAAGAGTCCAGATGTCCATCAGCTAATGAAGGAAGAGGTGGTGTGTGTATATATATTACATATAATGTGTAGTGTGTGTGTGTGTGTGTGTGTGTGTAACATCTGTGAGATTTATAGCTATATAATGAAATATATATACAGTGCAATGTTACTCAGCCATCAAAAAGAATGAAATCTTGCTATTTGTAATGACATGAATGGAGCTATAGTGTAGTATGCCAAGTGAAATAAGACAATCAGAGACAAATACCATATAATTTCACTCATATATGGAATTTAAGAAACAAAATTGATGAACACCATTGAGGAAGGGAAGGAAAAATAAGATAAAAACAGAGAGGGAGGGAAACCATGAGACTCTTACCTATAGGAAACAAACTGAGGGTTGCTGGTGGGGAGGTGGGTGGGGGAATGGGGTAAATGGGTGATGGCATTATGGAGAGCACTTGTAATTAGCACTGAATGTTATATGCAAGAGATGAATCACTAAATTCTACCCATCAAACTAACAGTACACTATATGTTGACTAACTTCAATTTAAATAAAAGCTGGAAAAAAAATACAGGAAAAGAGATTTCCTTTGTTATATATTTATGATATATGTTTAAAATCTTTACACAGTCCTAGGAAAGAGTTATAACTAAAGACTATGCTATATCATATTGCAAATAAGCTATCATGTAATTAAAATTTTCATTTAAGGTAAAATTTGAATATTGAATTATATTTTACTTTTACATATAAAATGATAATCACATCTGTCTTTGTAAAATGCTGTCTTGATTACATAAGTAATTTCTAACATGTAAATGCAAGTATCACAATTATTTTATATATTACTGACTACTGAATTAACAAAGATATTATACTCAGTGACTGATTTGCAGTTTCCAAAATAAAGAGGGAAGAAACAAAATGAACCCCATTTATTGCCTGGAGGAGTGTTTCAGATCTGCACAAATCTGTTTACTCTTTGTCTGTTATCAATACCCAATGTCTATTACCAAATCAAAATTCTTAGGCCTGCCAAGAAATAGAAAATGGTAACACAAAATCAAAAGGAAATCAGGTCAATAGAAAGAGATCCAAAATGAAAAGAGATGACAGACTTAGATTAAACATGTATTATTCATATGTTGGTTATGCTCAGCAGTTTAAATAAAAATGTGGCAAAAATGAAAGATACTAAAAAGGACTAAATGGAACTTTTAGAACTGGAAAATATCTGAAAGTTTGAATTTCACTAAGTGATAGTAACAGTATATTTGGTGTAACAAAAGAAGTCACTTAAATTTAAGATATAGTGGCTATAACAATAGAAATAGTTCAAACTGAAGCAAAGAGAGAAAAACTAGGAAAATGATTAGCCCCTTGCTGAATTGTGAGATAATATCAAGTGATCTAACATATGAATAATTAGGAATGTCTGAATGCAGTAGGATGGGAGTAAAAAAAATTCCCAAAATGTTTCCAATTCGGTGAACATGAATCCCACAAATCCAGAAATTTTAATAAACACCAAGCAAAATAAGGACCAGAACTCACCAAAGTACCTGATAGTCAAACTACTGAAAAACACCAAAAAGGGAAAGGAAACATTATGGGGGACTGGGGTATATCATCATCAGAAAACAAGTAAACCGGGATGACATCTTTAAAGGAAAAAAAATAAGTCAACTTAAGTTTTATATGGAGCAAAGATATCCTTCAAAACTGAAAGGAAAAATGCAGAATATTTTCTCCAGAAAAGAAGAGCCAAAAAAAACGTATCACTAGCAGTCTTGCAGGATAAAGTTCTTTAGGCAGAAGGAAAATGACATCAGATAAATTTTTGGATCTTCATGAAACAATGAAGAGCTCTGGAAATGATACATATATGTGTAAATATAAAAGGATTCCAATTTTTAATTTAAAAAATAATTGACTGTTTTAAGCAAAACATTTTGGTATTAATAACATGCAGTGATAAAAATATATGGCAACAATAAGGGGTGGGAGAGGGCTAATGGAAATATAATTCCTTGAAAGCTTATATTTTACACAAGAAAGTATATTGTTTGAAGAGAGACTCAGATGTTAAGGATACATAGTGTAAATACTAGAGAAACTGACACATACACAAAGAGATATAGCTATTTGTGAAGATAAATATGGGGGGCGCCTGGGTGGCTCAGTGGGTTAAAGTCTCTGCCTTCGGCTCGGGTCATGATCCTGGGGTCCTGGGATCGAGCCCCGCATCGGGCTCTCTGCTCAGCGGGGAGCCTGCTTCCCACTCTCCGCCTACTTGTGATCTCTCTCTGCCAAATAAATGAATAAAATCTTTGAAAAAAAAAAGATAAATATGGAATGCTGAAAATTCATCCGAAGAAGAAGAAAAAAAGAACAGATTTGAAAATAAAACAAATGGTAAGATGATCGATCCCAAAATGATCAATAACTACATTAAATGCAAATGGCCTAAACACTCCAACTAAAAGGAATTAGCAAGAACTGTGAAGGATTTTTTATTTTATTTCTGCAATATAGCAGGTTAGACTACCATACTTTTTAAGATTTATTTATTTATTTGACAGACAGAGATCTCAAGTAGCCAGAGAGGCAGGCAGAGAGAGGGGAAGAGAAGCAGGCTCCCCACTGAGCAGAGAGCCTGATGTGGGGCTCGATCCCAGGACCCTGGGATCATGACCTGAGCCGAAGGCAGAGGTTTTAACCCACTGAGCCACCGAGGCGCCCTAGACTACCATACTTTTATAGATGCTGGCAGAAAACAAAGGACTTTGTTACTTCAAGCGCATGCTTACATTGGTTTCCTTTGACTCCCAAGCCCCATGGAGGGGCAGGTAGGCCCAGGTGGATGCTGTGCACACAGTGGGTTTGTATCACAGCTAAGGAAGCCCCAATCTTCTATAAGGGGTTACTAGCAAACCTACCCAACTTTTGCTCTGGAGGAGACATAATCTCTATTATGCTAGACAGCAAACAAACCTGCTCCAGAGGAGAATATATCTTCCAAGTTTGCTTATTGTACAAACATCCTTGAAAAGACAGTCTAGAATAAAAAATATTAAAACCTTTGCTTACAAAATAGAAACATGAAAGGCCCATAGAAAAATTTCCCCCAAAAGTCAGAGACTGTCAAACTGGATTTTTGAAATGCAAAAGAACTACAAACTATTAGAAACACATTTTGATATAAATATTAATAGGTTTAAAAATTAAATATATAAAATGAAAAAAGTCTTAAAACTAAAATGACTATATTAAAAACATAAGTTGGTTGTCTGAACAAGTCATATTATTGGAACTCGATGTACATTTTATAGTGATAAAAGGTTCACACAAAATAATAATTATAAACATATGCACTCAATAACAGAGCATCAAAATATGTTAAGCAAAAACTGGACTGAAAGAATTCTAAGAACAGACAAATCCACAATTATAACTGAGATATAAACATTCCTCTCTTAGAAATGGATGAGAAAATCAAATGATATTACCACCCTGTTATCTTACTGATATTTAAAGAATACCCCAACATAAACAGAACACATATACTTTTAAAGTACACCATGAGACAATAAAATAGACCATCTACTGGGCCATAAAGTAACTCTAGGTGGGTTTCATAGGATTGAAGTGATAATATGTACTTTGCTCACACACACACACAATCAAAAAAATGTTTTAGAACTAATTATAGAATATAAACTTTCCATAAGGTGGACAAAAGATTTTAACTATTTCTAAAAAGATATTCAAATAGCCAAGATGTACATGAAAATATGGGAAATGCAAAGTAATACCACTCTACACCCATTTGAATTTGTGAAACTTAAAAAGCTGATGGTACCAAAAAAAAAAAGCTGACAGTACCAACTTTGGCTAGAATAAGAAGCAACTGGTACTTTCTTACTCACATCATTGCTATGGAAATGGCAAAAGCACTGTAACTTACAAAAAAAATTCCTAACAGTTTTCCATACATGTGAAATATGACCCAGTTATTCCACTCAGTTGTTCAGTGAAGAGAAATAAACATGTTCACACAAAGAATTGTATATGACTATATAGAGCTTTGTTCATAACAGCCTGAAAGTGCAAACAGCCCATTAAGTCCACGGAAAGAAAAACTGATTTTTCAAATTGTTATGTTGTATATCAGGCCACCTGGGTGGTTCAGTTGGTTAAGCACTGGCTTTTGGTTTAGGCTTGGGTCATGATTTTGGAGTTATCGTATCCAGCCCCGCACTGGGCCCTGTGCTCAGCATGGAGTCTGCTTGGGATTCTCTCTCTTCCTCTCCCTCCCCCCACCCCCATCCCCCTGCTCCTATTCTCTCTCCCTCAAGTTAAAAAAAAAAAAAATCTTAAAAAAAAAACTAAAAATAAAATGTATAGTTACTTATCTGATGAGCATGGAGTATTGTACAGAATTGCCAAATCACTACCTTGTACACTATAGAAACCAATACTGCTTGTTAATATGCTGGATTTAGGAACTTACACACAATTACACAGATGAACTTTAAAAACTTTATTTTAATGGAAAGATAAAGCACATATGATATTCCATTTATCTGGAACTATAGAAATATAATCAACCTATAGAGATAGAAAGCAATCAGTGTTTATGGAAAATGGGACTATATGGGGAAATAAATGGGAAATAAATAAATGGGAAAATATCCCATGTTCAAAGATCAACATTAATATTGTTAAAATGTCCATACTACCAAAAGCAATCTACAGATACAGTGCAATCCCTATCAAAATTCCAATGTCATTTTTCACAGTAAACGAAAAAATCCTAAAATTTGTATAGAACCACAAAGAATCTGAATTGCCAAGCAATCTTAAGAACAAGGCTAGAATCATCACATTTCCTAATTTCAAACTATATTACCAAGCTATTAGAATCAAAGCAGTTCCGGGGCGCCTGGGTGGCTCAGGGGGTTAAGCCTCTGCCTTTGGCTCAGTTCATGATCTCAGGGTCCTGGGATCGAGCCCCACATCGGGCTCTCTGTTGGGCGGGGAGCCTGATTCCCCCGCCTTCTCTGTCTGCCTCTCTGCCTACTTGAGATCTCTCCCTCTCTGTCAAATAAATAAATTAAAAAAAAAAAAAAAGCAGTTCGGTTTGGCATAAAAACAGACATAAACATCAATGGAGCAGAATAGAAAGCCTAGAGATAAATCCATATACATATGTTCAGTTAATTTTTGACAAAGGATCCTAGAAGACACAATGGGAAAAGGGTAGCCTCTTCAAGAAATGGTGTTGGAAAAACTTCACAGCCACATGCAAAAGAACAGAAATGGACTTCTTAAGACCATATACAAAAATCAAGTCAAATGGATTAAAAACTTGAACATAAGGCCTGAAACCATAAAACGAGAAGAAAACATAAGCAGTAAGCTCCTTGTCATTGGTCTTAGTGATATTTTGGATTTGACAGCAACAGCAAAGGCAATAAGAGCAAAAATAAACAAGTGGGGCTACATCAAACTGAAAAACCTTCTGCACAGCAAAGGAAACTACAAACAAAATGAAAAGGCAACCTATGGAATGGGAGAAAATATTTGTAAATCACGTATCCGATAATGGGTTAATATCTAAAATATACAAGTAAATCCTACAACTCAAGAGCAAAAAAACAAATGACCAATTTTAAAAAATGGGCAAAGAACCTAAATGGGCATTTTCCCAACAACATGTGAACGGCCAGCAGGTCCATGAAATGGTGCTCAACATCAGTTATCAGGGAAATGCAAATCAAAACCACAATGAGGTATCAGGTCACACCTGCTATGTCTATTTCCAAAAAGACGAGATAATTGCTGGCAAGGATGTGGAGAAAAGGGAACCCTGTGCACTATTGCTGGAACTGTCAACTGGTAAAGCCACCACGGAAAATATGGAGAATCCTTAGAAACTAAAATTAAAACTACCATATATATGCTTCAGGAATCCCATTTTTGGGCATAAGGTCAAAGGAAGAGAGCATTATCATAAAAAGATGTCTGTAACCCCATGTTCATTGCAGTTATTACAATAGCAACGTACAGAAACAATGTGTCCGCTGACAAATGAACAAATACAATATGGTATATCTATTTCTCTCTCCCCGTCTCTCTCTCTACCCCAAAGCAGCAGGCTTTTCCTCACAGGGAGGCCTTGTCTGCCGGCCTGGAACCCGGTGGCGGTGTAGGGCTGGGCTGGGCAGGGCTGGGCGCGGTGGGGAGTCTCCTCTTGAGGGAGGTGGTGCGAGGCAGGGACGGGGTGGAGAGATGAAGGGGGCGGAGCCTCGGAAGGGGATGGAGCGGGGAGGAGCCGGGGGCGTGGCGAGGCGTTGCCGCAGAGGGGCGGGGCGTTGCCGCAGAGGGGCGGAGCGGAGCCTACGCGCAGGTCCCGGGTGGGGGCGGGACGAGCGCCGCGAACCTGGGAAGCCTATCTGACCGCGCAGTTGGCACTGCGAGGTCTGGGGCGGTCCCAGAAAAGGACCCCCAGCCGCGCTCCCGATGGGGCTGTGCTTTCCCTGTCCGGGGGAGACCGCGCCTCCCTCGCCGGACCTGGTGAGTAAGGCCGCGTCCCCATGTCCCCCTGTTCCCGTGTGACCGACCCGCGCCGCGCGCACCTGTTCTCCGGAGGGGCGCGCCAGGAGGCCCCGAGCTGGGGGCACCGGGGCCGTTGGAAGCCGGGGCGCGGGCCGGAGAGCTAGCCGCTGGTGGGTGTCTGGTGGCGAAGACGAGTGGACGCGCTTCGGAGGACTTCGGGTCAGGCGGCGGGTCCTGAGCCGCCGCCGCCGCCGCCGCCTCCGAGTCGCTCTCTCCACTTCCGTTACAAAAAATTGCCCACAGGCGGCACCACGGTGTTTACCTTTCGCAGACTTGGGCGGAATTGGGAGCTCGTAAGACGCAGGTGTACGCAGACGGTGCGGTGTACCGGCCATTCTTGGCGGTGCGGTGGATGGAGTCAGGGTGCGAAGAGTTCCTCTCTTCGTCTACCGACGTGTTTAATCTTCTAGGAGATGTGCGTTTTCCTGTGTCTGTACCAACTGTTTAAAGAAGGTGCTCAATAAAGCCTCTTACGCTCCTCCTGTGCTTTATTGGCTATCGTAGTAATCAGTGATTTCCCATTATTTCTCTCTCTCTTTCAAGTTCTTCCTTTTAAAACAATACGGATTTTACATAGTAAAGAGGGTACAATTTGTAATCCATGTTTAGCAAATAAAAATTCAGGGTGCCCACTATTTTTAAGTTATTTAAATTAGAATTTTTAGATAAATTTTAGATTAAAGAATACATTTTAAAAAATAGATGTGCCTCATGTAATATTGGGGACACACTTAAACTACAAATTAGTCATTGGCTAGCTGAAATTCCTACTTAAGTAAGTGGTTGGTGGTACAATCCATTTATACTTTTTGTAGCTTTCTATTTACAACAGTATCTTTACATTAATAGTCCTTACAGGTTGATAACAGAAAAACTAAATTCCTCTGTTCTCCTATCTGAAAATTCGTTGAAGGAACTGAGTTGTTTAGGGAAATACATTAACTCCTCAGCCATTTGATTATGGGTACTAAAAATGACCTGGAAGTCAATATGGGAAAATTTACCTGGTCTTTCTTGCTACGGTTATTTTCAAATGTTGTTAACTTTGCTTATAAGGCTGTTAATAAAATACCAATATACTAGCGTTTGTTAAGCTCTCCCCCTCATCGCCACAGATAAACACATGGCTCTCTACTTGAATGTCATTTTATCTTTGGAGCTTATTGGGGACCACCCTAACTAAAATAGATCCCCTACTACACCACCCACTCATCCTTCCATTTCTTATCCACCATACTCATCTTTATATTTTCTCAAACCACTTACTACTATTTAACAGACATGTATTTACTTTATTATATTTACCTGAGTCCCCCTCATAGGAATGTAAGTTCCATGTGTATGGAAACGTTTGTCTGTGTTTTTTCATTGCTGCAACCTCAGCACCTAGAAAAGTTCCTGAGGCATGATAATTGCTCAGTAACTATTTGTCCAGTGGATGAATGAATGTATGTATTGTGGTATGAAAAACAAAGGAGCTATTAACACAGCTGCCAAGAGAATTCTGTTTACTCTTATGTATTTAAAGAATTTATAACTTATAATTGTTAATAGTAGCAATACATGGTATAAAAGTAATATCCACTGTTTCCCAACATGGAGCAGTACCTCTTACAAATTTCCTTCAGGGCTTCATGTCCTACACAACGAGATTAGTCCATTTCATTCATGAACATTTCCTGAAAATACCAGCCTACTTCAAACCACATATTTCCTTCATTTGCCTTATTAAATGTCATTTGTTTTATTATTGCCCTGACTTGCTTTTAAGACCCTTAAAAACAAATGAATTATTTTATAGGCTAATCTGAATATATATGCATATATAATATATATTATGTATATGTGTCTTATCATGTGCTTATTTGAAGACATCGATTAGAAGAATGAAATTCAGGAAGTTAAGTATTTCATAAACATTGTAAATAGTGGCAGTCTTAGTGGGACACTTTGAACAAGTACTAAATATTTTTGTAAATTGGTTATATTATCTCTAAGATATAAATTAGCCATGATAATGTTTCATTTTATTTTAAAACATTTTTTACACGTTTTCTTTAGGAAGAGAAAAGAGCAAAGCTTGCAGAAGCTGCAGAGAGAAGACAGAAAGAGGTAAGAATAGAAATAAAATTCTGCTCATGTAGATAATTGTGTACTTCATTCTATTTATTACTAGCATTGCTAAAGAAAATGGTGTCTGATAACCTGTAAATTTACATGTAATCATTTTCAAAATGATTTCTATAGGTTATATTAATGTGTTTATATCATTTAATGCATGAAAATTTTAGGTGTCTTCTGTAATGTGAAATGCCCCTTTAATAACTTTCTTACTTGGGATTATATGATGATGCCTTATAAAACACTGACAAATGTGAAATTTAGGGAAAAAATACCCAATGAAGAAATGATAATATGTTTTATATAAAGCTGTTATAGAAATATTCTAGTTCTTTATAACCAAAGATAAAACCCCTCACCTCCAAAGAAAAACCTAAGAAGCAACAAACACCTTTTGGATACTGAATACTGATTTTTGTTGTTTTTCTGTACCACTTAATAAATTTTCTAAAGGCTGCATCTCGGGGCATTCTGGATGTTCGGTCTGTGGAAGAAAAGAGAAAGAAAAAGGAAAAACTAGAAAAACAAATGGCTGAATCCAGGCCCCCACCAGAAGGTGGACTTAGAGTAAGTATTAATATTTACTAAAGGTTTAATTTACTTGGAGTTTTTAAAACCTTCAGTAACAATCTATTGAGTAATTTCCTCTTGCAATGGATTATCAAGAAAGTTTGAATAAACTTAAAAGCATGAAAAGTAGGGATTGGGAGAAGTGCCAATTTATTTGGACATTCCAACATTCATTGTAATAGATTTGCCTTCTTTTTCCCAAAAGGGAAATAGATTGTCTTTCCAGATTATCTTGACACTACATCTTAGTACTTTATATTTATATAATTAATATTAATACATCGGAAGCTTAATATGAAGAGTATAATGAAGAACATAAAAATCACCCCAATTCTGTGTCATTTTGACAGACATCATTTCTAATATCCATTTATTCATTAATCTTATTAAACTGGATTACACTATGGATTCTCTTTTTTATATATAACCTATATTTTTTCACTCAGTGATTTGAGGTTTTTGAGTTTTCTATTGTCAGTCATTATCATGGTTAAGTAAATTGGACAGTAGGGTGTATGGGAGGTTGGGGAGTATAATACATGTACCTCATACCTCCCAATGTAGCAATTGCAGTTCTTGACACTGGAAATATAATGATGGACAAGTTAAACAGGTCCCAGAACTTGGGGATCTTTATTGTCTGCCAAACTATAAAGTTTTTATTTTACACATTAAAGTTCAAGAAAATATTTGTTCAGATATTAAGATTTTACTCTTTGATCCATCATTTTTAAAGGAAATAAATTTCTTAAGTATATTTGTGAAAATCAGTATCCTGAATTTTAGTCGCTTATATTTAACTTGTCAATGATTTATTAGTACTTATTTTGCTGATTTACTCTCTTCTCAATTTTGTTTGCTTTTTTTAAATCTTATTTTATTTTTTTAAATCTAGTTAATATACAATGTTACCTCAGTTTCAGGTGTACCACATAGTGATGCAACTTCTCGACGCATTTTGCTCTGCTCACTTCAAGTGTAGCTACCCTATCACCATACAACACTATCACAATGCTACTGACTTTTTTTTTCTCCTAAAACTATATCTGTAAATACATACGTGTATATATCCTCCTAGCCTGTGGAGCAGGCCACTGAGGAGCCTCCTGATCAGAGGTGATTCTGGCTCAGTGCTATAACATAGAAATAAGATGTATCTGTGTGTGTTTCACCATTGTATATTCATCTAATTTTTTTAATAAGTGAAATTAATAGAAAACATTTTTTATCATTAACTTTTAACAATGTATAGATTAATTGGTTTCAGTGGTAAGGTAAATAACTGTGACCATTGTGCTTATATTTTTTTATATACTTCTACAATAGAGTAGAATAAATCTACCATAAAGTAAAAGAGTTGGTTGATACAAAGTCAAATATTTATCAGAAGTATAGAAGTTTAGGGGCGCCTGGGTGGCTCAGTGGGTTAAAGCCTCTGCCTTTGGCTCAGGTCATGGTACCAGGGTTCTGGGATCGGGCCCCGCATTGCATCGGGCTCTCTGCTCAGCAGGGAGCCTGCTTCCTCCTCTCTCTCTGCCTGCTTGTGATCTCTGTCAAATAAATAAATAAAATCTTAAAAAATATATTAAAAAAAAAGAAGTATAGAAGTTTAATTATTCCACTGAGATATAGGTCTCTGCTACTAGTTTTACTTTATGGAAGTTTCTCAAAAACAAAAAAAAATTACAAAAAATTGCAGGACTGGAAATGATGCTGAGGCACTGAGCGGCAATTAAAATCACATACAAGGTTATAAGAAAACGATACTTACATATAGCCAGGATTAAGAAGGTACTTATTTGACATATTCTAACCCAACCAGTTTCACATCAGCTTTTAAACTCTGGGAAAGAAAGAACCTTTCTTAATTAATCTTGAAGCATAGCCTGAAACCTATACATTAGAAATAAATTGGGCCATGTACTGCTTCTGATCTCTTCAGAAGTGCTCAGAATCATCCCAATTTTAAATTCAGTACCTGTTTTTCTTTGTGCACTATTCTTACAAGAGAGCTGAAGAGAACAGAACTGGTTCTGTTAATAAAAACCACCCTCAAGGCCATCAAAGTTGGACAGTGGCTCATTCTGATAAACCACAACTGTTGCACATTGTGTCATTTTCCTTTGGAATATTCCTAAGCACTTCTACCATAAATACATTAGCTGTAAGGGACATGCTTCTTTCTCCTTGACCATCTATGTAGATCATCAAAAGCATACAGTGAAGTTCAAAATCAATTTTTAGAGGCTCAAAACTAACAGAAGGGGGAACATAAGGCAGAGTGTGACTTTAATTTTCAACCCTTCTTGGCCTAGGGTCCTGTAAAGACTGCTGCCAGGCCTGTTCTACAAACTGGCCTGGAGTGTCCTATTATGTAGCTGGATTCTTCCTAACCAGACTTCATAGTATGAAGAAAACATGTCCTTTCCCTGTGTTCATGAACACTACATCTTCGTCTCCTGACTAGCTCTGCCTAGGATAACTGGCATTGGCAATGCTCACTATCTTCTGGGAAGGCAGCTTTATTTTTTTTATCTTTTTAATTTCTTTGTATTAATATACAATGTTACATTAGTTTCAGGTATACAACATAGTGATCCACAAGTCCATACATTATGCTATGCTCACAAGTGTAGCCGCATCTTTCATAACCCTGTTACAGTACCATTGACTGTATTCTCCAAGCTCTACCCTTTTTCCCTATGACTTATTCATGCCATAAGTGGAAACCTATATCTCCCACTACCCTTCACCCATTTTGCCCATCCTCCCACCCACTCCCCACCAACAACCATCAGTTTGTTCTCTGTATTCATGACTCTGTTTCTGCTTTTTAAAATTTTTTTTTGTTTTTTAGATTCCACATGTAAGTGAGATCATATGGTATTTGTCTTTCTCGGACTTACTTCACTTAGCGTAAGACCCTCTCATTCCATTCATGTTGTTGCAAATGCCAAGACCTCATCCTTTTTTTAGTGGCTGAGTAATACTCCCTATTGTGTGAGGGGAGGGCACACACAGCACACCTTCTTTATCCATTCATCTATCAACGGCCACTAAGATTGCTTCCATATCTTGGTTATTGTAAAGAATGTTGTGATAAACATACAGCTACATAGATCTCTTCAAATTAGTGTTTTCATTTTCTGAAACGGTACATACCCAGTAGTGGAAGTACCGGATCATACGGTATTTCTATTTTTAATTTTTTGAGGATCCTGCCCCCATACTGTCTTCCATAGTGGCAAGGCAGCCTTATTTGAAGAAGTGAGTGTGGTGCTGACACCGGGTGCACACTACTATCACTACAGGATATAACAGAACAGGAATAGTGCATGTACTCTCATGCAGTGGCTTTCAACCCTAGCCATGTGGTGGGAACTCAGGAGGAACTTTCTAAAAAGATTGACCCTTGGGCCCCACCTCATACCAATCAGAATCTCCGAGAGTGCGAGAGTGGAATTTAGTCACCAAGACGTTTTTAAGCTCCTCAACCTAATGCCAACTCTGGTGTTTTTAACACTAGTCTTCACAGATACATTGTGGGAAATTGAGTCCCATGCTAAAAACAAAACAAAAACAAACAAACAAAAAAATTTAAATCCTGGATCCTATATTGTATACTGAATCCTTTTCTTAGAAATTAAAAAAAAAGGCACAGTGTTCAAGTCTCTAAGAAGTCCGAAAATAAACAAAAGCATCTTTACGTGGATTAACCCTGAACTTTCAAAACTGAAATACAGATTTTTTTGAAAGAATATGTAACACCCAGTAAAATTCCTTGGATCTACATGAAAACCACTCCTCAAGAGACTGGTAAATAAATACCTTTTTCTAGAATTTACTACTGCAGGTTTTATAGAGTTGCTTGAACAGAACAACAAAGTTTCTCAAGTCAAGCAAGGAAAAAACTTGGACAAACCATTACTTAATTTCTGCAAGTTCTCAGTTACCTGCCTCAAACAGGAATTCCTCTATTTTTATTTTCTTGGTTTCATTGTTTTTATTTTGTGGTGTTTTGTTTTATTTTTCCTGAACTGATTATTGGATATTTGGGATTTAACTACCCATTAATCTGCCCAGATATTTTGTTTTACTTCTTTGTGTTTTTAAACAATTATATATCTTATTTCAGATGGTTGACCATAATGGAAAATCATACTTGTCACTACTATGCACAGAAATCATTTTGCATTTGTATAGCCCACATTCCTATTTTTGTTCACGAGGATATTTTAACATAACTTTAAATAAAATTTACTTTTCTCCATGTATTTTTCTTTTCTAGTGGACAGTTTCATAAGCATAACATGGGTGGAAAAGTCTATTGCCAATAACGAATATCTGCAATCAAGTGGACGTACTCAGCTTACTTTCTTCTCTTTGAATAAATGAAGATTCAGACTTTGCAATTTTAGTGCCATTAAATGCAGTCAGTACTTTCCAATATTGATATACTGAAAATGCTTTTGATGTTCAAACTTAGAAAATGCCAGACCTTTCATTAAATACTTATTTTCTTATATTTGCTCTTCTGCGGACAGTAGGTGATTTGCCCTTATTTAGTAGTTAAAATGTGGACCTAAATAGTGAATAAATACATATCGCATGTAAAAAGTCTGCCTACATCTCAGACATTAAAGTTTGCTATTGTATTTTCTCTCCTTTATAAAATGACCTTGCAATCTATAGTTTTCTGGTTAACCTTGTATCTCTTTTTATTTCATTATTTATGAAGGCTTCTGCTTAAACATACAGACTTCGTGCCTTTAAACTCGTCATCAGGGAAAATTTTGAAAAATCATTTGAAGGGCTTATGTGAAGGAACACTGTAAATTTTTATAACTTACTAAGTAATATTTGTAGAAAATTATGAATTTCTCCTAATTTGTTTTCTATTTCTGTGGCTTATAAAGTTAATATATGGTGTTTTACATTGCAATAAAGTGTTTTTTTGCTTGCTGAATTTAAAATTATATATTAGTAGTGCCATCAGAGGGCAGTGATGGACTGTTATGCAATATCAGATTCCGCTATAAAGATCTTTGTATTAACTGAGTGAGTTAAACCAAGAATCTGGATGGACTATACTGAGTAGTAATATATTTTTCCAAATTTTACAGGTGTTTTTATTCTTTAGTATTTATTAAAGAATGATCATAAGATTTTTACAGATGTGAAATTGCCACTACAAACATGAATGTATGAAATAGAAACATGTCAGTACTGTATTTTAAAAGGTATACTTTAAGCATAAAATACTATGAGGTTAATTCTGTGGGATTCAGAGTCATAAACTTTTCACGTTTGTGTTTATTAGAGACATGAGTTTATAGCATTTCTGTTTTCTGAGTTTTCCTTTCTTGTGTATAATAAGCTAAAATACAAGAATTTCTCTATCTTTTAATTTGTTTGCTCTTTTGGATAACAGGGCCACAATCTGAGCCCTAAATTAGAATTCATAGATAGTAAGTACCAGTAGGATTATAAATTAAATAGACCAGCTCACTTGATCTACAGAAAGAAACTGAGCCGTTATTATGCTCATCCCTCCCACAAGGCTTACATTATATAGCTGTATATTGTATATGTTAATTTTAAAGAGTTTGAACTATGGTATAAGTCTCTTGACTCTTGTTTGGAAAAATTACTTTTTCTATTACGTCTAGAATAGTTTGTGAATATCCAGTCAAGACATATATCTAGACAGGCTCAATTTTCTTCATCCTTTAGAATATTAGTGGTATTTTTGTTCACAAAGGATAGTGAAATTATTTAACTTTAATTTAGAAATAAAATTCTTGACTTTATGAACATGATTAATTTTTCCAAGGCAGAAAGAAAGAAAGATCCTCAGTAGCTGAATAGATATAGAACCAAATCATATTATCCTTGAACTGTGCAAATCCTTCCTTCTGCTTAATATAAGAACAATTTTATCTGTACCACCTTAAGAATTACAACTTGGGTTGGTGTAAACAAAGGTTTATATCCAGGGGATAATGCCCTATTTCTAATAGAGTTTATATCCAAGCAGCATGATTATTTACTATCGAACCATGAATGTATGTTGGTGTATTGCCTTCTGGGAACAATGGGATATGCTGCTCCAGCCAGTCATGCATGGCCTGCCTCCGTGGGTTTAATCTGCATTCCCCAAAACCACAAGGGATCCATCGGCTAAGGCGTGATACTAAAATACTAAAAATAGTTTTAGGAAGGGGAAGGGAAAAGAGGAGATACTTGATAGAAAACCAATCAGTGACTACTAAAAAAAAAAAAAATTGTACATATACATCCAAGCATCTCCTTCATCGTTATGAATCAGTTCCTGATATATCCTTAACTTGGAGCCAATTTCCCATAAATCATCATTTAAATAGGAAAACATAGTATAATGCTTAATATGTGACCCAAACCCTCTAAAAAATTACTAAAATATAACTGAAACAGTAAAATGCATATATGTTAACTATCATGTTCAGATGTAAAATGCTAAAACTATGGCTTCTTAATTCTAATCATCAAGCTAACATGAGTGGTAACAAAAAGCTGTATATCATCACACAGCCCCTTTGTTGACATGCTGCATGTTGTTTTAAAACGTCTATACGTGCTACTATGGTTCCACAGGTTGTATTTGGAATGTAATTAATAGTTTTCACACACATGGTTTGTTATAAATTCTGTATTGCCTTATGCGGACACAAATATACATTTTTCCTATATAAAAATTGACTTTGGCTGTCTCTTTAACAAGTTTTTTTTGGGTTTTTTTTTTTAAGATTTTATTTATTTATTTGACAGACAGAGATCACAAGCAGGCACAGAGTCAGGCAGAGAGAAGGGGAAGCAGGCTCCCCGCTGAGCAGAGATCCCAATGTAGGGCTCCATCCCAGGACCCTGGGATCATGACCCGAGCCAAAGGCAGAGGTTCTAACCCACTGAGCTGCCCAGGTTCCCTCTTTAACAAGTTTTATCTTCACTACGTATTAAATAATTAGAAGTTAGGTGAATGGTTAGGGAAATCATGACACTTTCATCTCTTTGGAAGGAATGAGAACAACAGAGCTAATGGCTATTTGGTATGTTCATAAAATCCCTGAATTTATAGCTAGGCATGCTTCTTTTTCTATACTCCAAAGGAGAGATGATATTGTTAGTTTACTGTTTTCATAGAGAAATAGCAAAATAATACAAAGTTTCTGGCTTTCCTCCATTTCCTCCAATTCCAGGAGAATTGACATCAGCTTTGAATTTTCCTTTTCTCCTCCAACAGTTCAACATGTTTATCCTCACTAAGAATTATTCTATGCCCTTAGAAGAAAAAGTAACTTGTCAGTTTTAGTTTCGAGTAATATCTGAGTAAATAGGTCAGTAAGAGAGAGGTAGGTAACTAGGCATCCCTCTCTGTGTTGACATTTAAGGTGTGTGGTGGTTTTTTTTTAACATTTTTCAAATAAGTATCTCAGATCCCCATGACTATCGCATGTGCTTTAAGTTGATGCAAATGTGGCTCCATAGCCATTTTCTTTGATTTTCTCAGAAGCCACTTAGAAGGCATTTGTATATTTCACAAACTTTGAACAAGTTTTGGGTTCATTCAGAGAAGTTTGTTCCAACAACTCAGTTTAAATTTCTCATATGACATAACTTTTTTATTATCTTCTTCTCCTTGTTCTAGTTAAGTCTCATTTTGCAAATATTGCCTCTAAATATGATTATTGTGGCCTGAGAACTGAAAATTCATAAATTATTTGACCTGGATATTATACTTTATTATATCTTTGATCACACTGCCTATTCTTATAGCACCATACTTAAGTTTCAAATTAATCTCCTCTAGTTACAGACAGGTTTGAGCCCATTTTTGCAAGTACTTCAAACATAATCTCATATGGACCTAATTAGTTTTGCACACAGATTGACTCTTTCTAAACTATTTTTCTGAAATCGGTTTTGTCACATAAGTCAGAAGTCAAGTTATCCTAACTCCTTACTCTATACCAACTTCCTAAGATGTTCTTTTCTCATTCTACATTTCTCAGATAGCTAGGGTATAAGTAACAGACATACTTAAAATAGGCTAAAAAATACCAAGCATCTCACGCAATGTAGATTAAATATCTACACACAAATTTATAGAACTAATGAGTTTAGAAAGGTTCCAGAATACTAAACCAATGTATGAAAATGTCATTTCTATTTCTATGTGCAAGTAATAAATAATCTGAAAATTAAGAAATAATTTCAATGATAGTATAACATAGAAGAAAATACTTGGGAAAAAGAAGTAAAAGATTTGAACTAAAACCTATAAAACACAGTTGAGAAGTTAGAAAAAAAAATCTAAATGGTTAGCACCATTGCATATTTATGGCAAAAGGTATTGTGCAAATGTAATTCAGTTAATGCCCTTAAAATGGGGAGATTATATTGTATTATCTAGATGGATCAAATCTAATCACATGGATCCTTAAAAGCAGAAAATCTTTCCAACCTGTGGTTCCAAAGAGATGTGAATAAAGAAGCATCATTGAGATATTATATTGCTGGCTTTGAAGACAGAGGAAAGACATGAGCCAAGGAAATTAGGCACCTCTAGAAAGCGGAAAAAGCAAACGGATTCTCTCCTAGGCTCCTGCTGACACCTTGATTTTAGCCCAGTGACACCATCTAAAATTTCTGACCTATGAAACTGTAACAATAAATTTGTGTTGTTTAAGCCACTAAGTTTCTAGTAATTTGGTACATTAGCATAGAAAACAAAATAGATGATTTTTTTAACCTATACATTTTTAAACTAAATTAATGAAATTAATTTTAATTCTTTTTTTTTCAATAGAGAGAGTATGAGAGGAGAGAGGTCATCGGAGGAGCAGACTCCCTGCTGAGCAGGGAGCCAGATGTGGGGTTTGATCCCGGGACTCCAGGATCATGACATGAGCCGAAGGCAGTGGCTTAACCCACTGAACCACTCAGGTGCCCTAATTTTAATTCTTAAAGACATAGATATAGGGGTACCTGGGTGGCTCAGTTAAAGCCTCTGCCGTTGGCTCAGGTCCTGATCCCAGGATCCTGGGATTGAGCCCCGCATCAGGCTCTCTGCTCAGCAGGGAGCCTGCTTTCCCCACCCCACCCTCCACCCCCTCCTGCCTCTCTGCCTACTTGATCTCTGTCTGTCAAATAAATAAATAAAATCTAAAAAAAAAAAAAAAAAAGACATAGCTATATTTATGGGAAAAGGTAAGCACTGGAGAAAGTTTTGATGCAAACATTATTGTAGATACAGAGAAATTCAATGCTCATATTAGTTTAGGAACATAAAAATCAAATCACTCCATGTATTTTAAAAGATACTACAATTATCACTGTTCCAAGGTGATTTTATTTCTGACAAAACTTTAATTTTTTTCCCCCAGAACGATTACCACCACTTCCAGTACCACCAAATTATACAATGCCTGTTGTTTAAAAACTTCACAAATAACAGGTTGTATACACTTCGACTAAATCAGTCATGTAACAAACTGAGGCGCCGCCTCCCTGACTTTCTGGAGCAAGAAAGGTGGATTGTTTGGTTGTTGTTGAAAAATGAGGAAATGACAAAATAACTCTGCCTATACTTAAGGTACTCAGGATAGCACTTAAGGGATTACCTGTGATAATATCTAGGTTATCAGCGGAGGGGAACAAACAAGGCCATCACCCCGCTGCCCAAAGTGAAGAAGCACTGGCTAACCCTCATTTGACCCTTCCTAGAACTCTCAGGGGAAGTCGCCACTTGAAGAATAATCTTTATTTCAGAATGAAGCATCGATATAGAGACATAATTTTTTTTAAATTTTCTTTTTAATTCTTGAATCAGTGAGGACAACAGTTTGCTGCTTATGGGTACAAAACAGCCCTGTCCTAGGTATACAAGGGTATACATGAGTCTGTAACACCACCCGCTACAGTGTATTTACTTTACTAGACAGCATAGCCAAGTAGGATTAACTAAAGATATATTTTCATAAGAAAATGCTTTAACATGAAGTCAATGAACACTTGACTGTACAATTTACTGTCAAAATATAAATGTATGTCAGCTTATGTGTGTGAATTACACTAAGTCAGTCTCAACACCGCCACGTGCTTAGGAATGTATGAAATACTTCATAAGCGATTCTCTAAAGGGTGTACTGAAAACTTCCAAAAGTACCCCAGATATTTGGTCATAGATGAGGAATAAACTTTAAGGCAATCTTCCAAGCGAATGTAAACTTTTCTGAAGTGGCCTTTCCAGTAAAGTATTACTGTTGTGAACGCTCTGCACTTATTTATGGTGCGGTTGAAGATTTTTTAGTACATATTATCACACTAATTGTCACTTTTTTAAAAATTAGCTTAAAAATCCTGCAATTATAAAAGTGTCTGGGGTGCTTTTTGTAGACTTAAGGCAGGCACTTCCTGTTGACTGATGTAGAAATCCTAAATATTTTCTTCTAAGAGCAGTTTTTATCTCTAGCTAGGACTGTATTTCTAACATGTACTAAATACTGTGTTCACATACTGAAAAATAATAATTTGCCTACACTTTTTCTAATTTAAATCTGAGTTTAGAATTTAATTGATCGTTTTCTACAGAAGCAACAAAATAAATAGTGCTACTCTCTGAACATTTTTCAATAGTAATGACATTTTTCTGTCTGTTACTCGTTTTTCCAAAGTAATTTTCAGAGCGTGTGGACTAAACTGACTACACTGGAGAAGTGGGTACAGGCCATTATGAGAGTCCCCTTATAGTGACCAACTAGTTTCATTTAATCTCCTTTTTAGCCTTATAATTGGCAGAGACCACCAGGTAATTATCTGGATTCATGTCCTTAAGGGTTGGAGATTTGCTCTGGATGGGGGATGTTTTGCCATCGACACGGGAGATCTGCAGCATCCGGCAGGGGTCATGTTTCAACAAGTACCCTGCAAAAGTTTCCCATCCTCCTCCCACACGGACCATGACATGTTTGTTGTGCAGCATCTGAAATGAAAGAAGAGCAAAAGGATTACGTTCTGAGAATTCTTACAGTATCTCAAATCCACCTTCATTTCTACCCCTGTTACTGTTTTTTTATCTGTCTTGTTTTTCATGCCCCGTTGTTTTCCTGCTTGGTGCCCAGCATCTGAGTTAACATATTTTGTGAAAGAGGCTTTCTCTTTCCCATGTAAGTGGATCACGGGCACACATGTCCAGGATCCAGCGTCACCCTGCTATAGTAATCTAAGGGATCTATGTATAACCCCTTGTTTGGTTGAATGTGTCCAGAAAGTTCTCTCTGATGTTCCATTATAGTCTCATCACTGCCCCATTTTCTGCCCATTGCCTCAGTTAAGTGCTACATTCTTCTCACCATGTTATTCCCCTCTGAACCAGGACTCAAAAGGCCATGGAAATGTCTGTCATTGACTATAATGTGAATAGTCACACAAATACTCAGTATGAAATAGAATGGAAAAATACCCCCCCAAACTGAAGTCTTCTCCAGTCACTGAGCCCTTCAAGGTCAGATGTTGTTGAATGGCCATTTGTTTCCCTTTACTCTTTTTTTTTGTTTGTTTTCTAATTACTTAAAAGAATACCTTACCTTCCAGGCCCATGGGCCATCTAGAGTTCCAGATTAACAAGGCTGCTGGTTAAAAAAGTGAAGAATATATGGTTCTTTTTATCTAGTAAAACCATGTCAGAGCTGTAGAGGTTTGGCATGGAGAGCCAAAGAATTTGATCTTGGCTTCTTTCAAATATCAGAAAATATAAGGTTACGGGGAGATGTTCCTCCATCATCAAAGACCCTGCTGACTCTGTTCCCTGCCCACAAAGCAATATAATCTTGGGAAGGACATATAGTGATGTGTGAGGGAATTTGAGGAATCATTTTCATCACAGAGGCTATCAAATCTACTTGAATTTCTCTTGCTGTGTCAGTTTAAGATCTGGAGTTTTTTTACTCCCATCAAGTGGAAGATGATTTTTGCTTACTGCTTTCATTTACCTATTGAGAAACTGATGGAAGTTCTGGACTCTTTTTGAATGCCTGTATCCACAAAATTATACATGTGTGTTTGGGGGTTTTGCAGACACCCCGAAATCCACCCATGGACACAAGATAAATCCTGATGCATGTGGTTGATGTGAAGAAGTTTCAGATGTGCAAAGTAACAAGGTGCTGGATATCAATAAAAATGGAGACTCATGAAAAAGATGAAGTTAAAATTTACTGGTTATTCTCATTTAGAGAATAAGAACTATAATTAGAATAGAATTAGAATAAAGGACCTTCAGAAACATCTAGCTGGAAGTTTTTAAACTTATTTTGACATCAGAATCTACTCGTTAAACAAAATCTCAACAGGAACCCCTGTCATATGAAGTAGGCAAAAGGAGTCAGGATTTAGCTGTATCTCTTTCGCCTCCCCTGGTCCTGCCAATAATACCATGATCTTGTTTTCCAGATGAAGATCCTGAGGCCCAGATCTTTGGTGTGATTTGCTGAGACTAGTACCCAGATTTCCTGACTCCAGTCCAATACTTGCCCCACAACAGTTCTTCTTTGTAAAGCAAAATCCATCAAGGCTTTTTATAATTGGACTGACCCATTTCCATTCCCACAAGCTTCTGTGTGTGTCTCTACTGGTTGCTTCCAAAACTTGGAATTACTGGGACAAAAATTGCAAAGGCGGGCATCCAAACAGTATTCTGACCCTTTCTCCCACTGTTCTAGAAAACAGCTTTGCCTATTGTTGATGTTCTGGCACTTCCTAGCCCTGCAAATTACATTTAAGAGTTGTCGTTAAACTTCCTAGCTATGAATGCCTGGCAGAATGCCCAAATTTGCCTATGAGCAGAATATTTCAACCAGAAGGAACCACCAGTCCGTACAATTTTTAGAAAATTAGCTAATTCTGGAAAACAGTGAAAAATGTTTTTCTGCCTGGCATGTATGATATATGATCATTGAGATACAAACCCTTCTTGCAGATTCCTTAATGAATCCACGTTTGCAAAGTGGATCCAACATGAAACTGTTCTGCAGAATGTGAAGAACATAGGAATTAAGTTTCTGCCCACCTCATCTTCCATATCCTTTCAATAGTTAAGCAGTAACCTATAATTCTCTAAGAAGGTCAGTGGTCAAAATGAACAACGTTGAATTTCAAACATGGGATTAAGATTTTATGGCCATAAGCACTTACACTCTTGATGGCAGAGATTTAAATTCCATGCCTTATCTTAGTATGTGCTAAGTCTCAAGAAAAAAAAAAATAATAATGCCCATCCCCATCTCCACAAACTAAACCCCTACTATTTTAACCTAATAACAAATTAACCTACTATAAACCACACTACTCTCAACTCTTCCCTCCCACCTCCCACAGTGCTTACTCTACAAAACCCCAGACTTGAATTAAATGTATAATCTTCTAAATCACAGTAGAGAAGTTGAACTCCTGTTGGAAGGACTCTTTTCATCTCAGGGATTAGTGAAGTTAGGCCAGTTGCAATTAATTGATCCTTTTGGTTTGGTTAGCTCAATTTCAATTTCTTATTCCTCCCTATTATTCTCAAATACACTACTCATCTCTGTCCTCATTCTACTGATGGCTTCGCCATCATCAGGCATGGCTTCCTCTCTCAGCACCTCCACTGGCTAATTTACTCCAATCTATATTTATCCTTTTCTCCACTTTCCTCATCACAGAAAGAAGTCCTCCTGTCCAGAGTCAACTCCTCCCCATATGTCTTAATTCCCATTACCACCATGCAGAAGATCCTGAATCAAACATCACATCTCTCTTCTCTCTCTCCAACTTATTGTACCCTTAGCCTTCAGGGGATAAACATACCCAAGCCTCTCTTACTCTTGTACAAAGCAAAACTCTGCTCCTTCCATACCAGGCTTCTTTGTTCTCATACGTTTTCCTTATAACTGAGCTTTCTGGTAAGCTTACACCTGATGTCTTTGCTTCCACCTTCCTATTAATTAGTTAATTCTTCCCCCACCTGTTTACTGACTAAACTTTGAAGGGAATCAGATGACTTCTCGAATTGTCAAATTCAATGGATGGTTCTTAATCCTTATCTATCATGATCACTCAGGTAAGGTATCTGATTAGTACTGACCAATCCTTCCCTTTATTCTCTAGGACAAGACTCTCTCTCCTGCACCTCCTCCTACCTCTCTCCTTGAACTTTCTCTGTCTCTTTCATAGGTGCTATTTCTTCTGCCTACTTTTAAGCTTTGTTGTTGCAAATGTTTCTGAAAGATTCTGTCCTTTCTCCACTGCTTTTCTCACTCTGACCACTCTGTATCTGGAACCTCATGGTTTTCTCTACTATCTACTTTTATCTCTCAAATTATAGTTTTGGCCTTTGCGTCTTCTCTGGGCTTCCAAATGCAAGGGCATAACCAGTCCACCACCTTCCCCCTTCAATTAGAAGGCTCCACAGGCTTTTCCTAAAAGAGTCAATAGGATGGGCATTCTCTGTAACTAGTCAGACACCAAAAACACTCATTTATCCCCCAAATGATTCTCAGGGTCTATGTTATCGTTACTGTTATTCATTTCAGTACCTCATCCTTTTCCGTGGGCCACTGTAAGGATCTCACTGCCTCAAGCCTTGCTGAGTCTGGTTTAGTAAATCTATTACCATCGAAGGGAATTCTGCAAGTGCCTGTTGGATTGTCTCCTGCCTACATGCCTTCACTAGCTCCCTCCCCACTACAGGCTAATATTCAGTTCCGTTTACACCAAGACCACTCCTGCCGGCCTCACCTACCCTTCCTTGAGCTCTGGGACCCAGGAATTATTTCAGTTCTATGTTCCCAGATGGCACAGCCTTTCTTTCATGCTTTTGCATGTTTGCCCCTAAACGTGGAGTGTCTTTTCTGCTTTGCCCTCCCTACTTACCAGGACCACAAACATTAACTCAAACATCACCTCTGCCTGAAAAATTCTTCACGATCTCCTTCCTGACCAGATAAGCGAATGCTTCCTTCCTAAATGCATCCTGTATGCTCTTTAGGTTGCCCGTGACATTGTTTCGGTCTACTGTAACTGTCAATTTACCTGCGTGCCTCTTTTAATAATGTGTGAGCTCAGACGCCTGGGTGACTCAGTGGGTTAAGCCTCCACTTCGGTTCAGGTCATGGTCTCAGGGTCCTGGAATCCAGTCCTGCATCAGGCTCTCTGCTCAGCAAGAATCCTGCTTCCCCCTCTCTCTCTGCCTGCCTCTCTGCCTACTTGTGATCTCTGTCTGTCAAATAAATAAATAAAATCTTTAAAAATACATAATGTGTGAGCTCTCCAGAGAGAGTGATGATGGATTTCTCATTTCTTAAATTTCTCATATGCAAGCTCAGAACAGTATCAATATTGTTATCGTATTAATACTTTTTTCATGTATGCTTCCACAGGCCCTACTTAACTTTGCTTAACTGATGATGTCATTTTCAGAATTATTCCATTTTATAGATGGGAAAACTGATGCTTTTAGAAGAAGGACTGATGCCCTTTAAGCCACCTGTGCATGATAACACCACAAATCAATGGCAGAGCTGAACAAGAATTATTTTCTTCCATTAGGTCACACCCACTGATTCTATAAAATATTTGCTTAGTTACTTGCTAGTGAAATTTAGCACAGGCAAGGAACTGTCAATGTCAGAAACAGTAATCAGCAGCTTAAGCAAATTAAATGCCCATGTAAAATGATTTATGGTGCTATGTTCTAATAAACCCCATATAAACATCAAATTTCATTTCAGAAGATTATCTTGCAATGGTCCTATAATTACTTCAGAAATAAACTTGTGTCAAGTGCAGGTAACAGGATAGAATATATTTATAGCCAGATACTGTCAGTGTAAGTAGAACTAGGCTTTGATCGTCTGTTCAGTTACAGTGACTTTATATTCTGTGTTTCACAATACTGAGTAGTTTCGTGTTCTCCATTTCAAAAGACGACTCCTCTTGACTGGTAGCATATGTGCATATGGCAATTGAGTATTTAGTATTGGTTTTCTGTACTATTCTTTGATGTGTGTCTTCTCAAGGAAAGAAAAATAAGTTAGAATCGCTACAAATCTTCCCCAAGACTGCACGTTGCAAAGCGATAGTGTTTGTACGTTAAGCCTGTTCTGGCTGATACTAGTTTTTCCAGGGGACCTCACTCCTCATTGTGCCTTTGATCCTACTGAAAGGAAGAGGATTCATTACTGACTTAGCAACATCTTTCAATGCTGAAAGGGAAAAAAAAAATCACAATACCAAAAAATCTGTCTCCACATTTCTTCCAATGGCCTCGGGAAGTTTAAGCAGATTTGGGCTGTTGGAGACATGCAAATATTTTCTTTTTTGGTGGCTGTGAGTAGTATACATTCCTTGCCAAAGAAGAGAGCCATATGTCTCAAGGTTATGATTTTTAATAATTTCTTTCGGTAATGGGAAAAAAAATTCCCATCCTTATCAAGGGCATTTGCCTTATGCCTTGTTCTCTCTCTTCCAATGCAATTATGTGTCATTTTCCAAGGAGGCCTCTTCGTATGTGCCAGCAGCAGGGAACCCTTTTTCCTTAGGTGACACAGAGTCATAATATTAGAGCACCTACTAGGTGTCTGGTAATCTACAGACACACCTTGTTAAAATGAGTAAAAAACAACACTCAAACCATTGGCAATGCTCTCATTTCACAGGGGTACAAACCAGTAAAGAGAGAGCCATGCTAGAAATCACATCTCCTTTATCTCTCATCTAGCACAGGGACTTACAACTAAAGAGCTGTAGTCTTCCAGAAATAATTATTCTAAAAATGAATCCAATATTTAAAGACGGATGAATCACTTAATATATTGATCCAGCAGGGGTTGGTAACATGTCCAGTAAACTCTTTTACTGGATACAATGTACATTTTGTAAGGCTACAATGAGGAATCTAAGGCCAGCTTCCTTAGCACCACCTTTCAATCTTATCTTCCTAACATTATAAGGTAAAAAACTATCTCATAACCAACCAGTTCTATAGCTCATCCAGACACTTAATTCAAAGGGAAAAAAAAAAGTGGTTGAAAGGAAATAAGGTAATTCTCCCATATCAAGTTAGAACACAACAGAAAATTTTAAAGTTGTAGAAATGATTCGCCAACAGCTCCCTACAAATGCTGGGGTCACTGGGGTCACTGGGGTCACTGTGGTATAGGGGTTCAGAGCTCTGGCTCTTAAATACAATAGGATTTCAGAAAGGGTATTTTTTTCTCCCCTTAGTTTTGTAGCTTGGAGAGACAGACTGGAATTACATTATGTGTTGGTATTAAGGAGCTTAAAGCAAGGAAAATATGTATTTTTCTTCTTCTTGGGAACATCAACTCACTTTTTGTTGACAAGGCACAGCTGATATCTATGTAAACCATAGAAAATTTTATGTTTTACTAAATGAAAAAAAGGTCATGTAAGAGAAACCCCCCCAAAATATTATGGGTTTATTGATGATGTATGTGATTTTAAGATGACCAAGCTAACTAGCACTATATTATACAAGAAATAAACAAAAATAGCACCAATAAAAATAAACAATAAGTAAAAGAAGTGTTTTTGGATAAACATAATTTATATGCTTCATATTCATATTTGATAGCATTATTTTATCAATTCCCCAGGAGATATGTGTGAATATTTGCATCTGTCCTAAATCATAATTCTTATGAAACACTTCAGGTGTCACCTCCTTCTCAGCAAAACACTGATAAATCTTTTTTACTCTGATTTGAATCTTAGGTCCTTGACCTTGAAAACAGAGAAACAGGAATATCTGTCAAATTCTCTGAAAACTGATGTCAGTAGCCCCTTAAGATGTGAAAGCTTCCCAGCAGCATGCCCTCATCATCTCTCACTCTTCACTACTCCACCCTCTACTCCAGTGCCAGATTGGTCTTTCTAAAAGGAAACTGATTAGGCCACTGCCTTGCTTAAAAACCGGAGCATGGTTCTCCATTGTCTCCATTGTCTGTAGTGTTTCTTAGCCATTTTTAGCTCCAGCTCACCTGAGGAATATGAGGAATATGGGTAGAAGCACATGTAATTTGAAGAAACAACTTGCTAGTGATTCTGAAACCCCCTCTCCTATCCCACACAAAGCATTTCATGGTTCAGCTACTATTCCTTCCCACCTTCTTCCTTGCTATGCCTTAATGACCACATACTGTTGTCCGAGTTATGCATTACAAAACGATGCAGCTATTGTGTGGCCCTGCCTGTCAGTCCCCATGCCTAAACTTCAAATTACCTAACCCACAAATATTCTGGACTCCTTGGAATCCCCTAAAAGTTCATGACGATCTAGAGAGAAGGCTGAGAATTGTTCCATATTCACCAGGTAAATTAAAGTGAGTCATTTTCTTTGGACATTCAACAAACATTTATTGAGTTTTTATTGAGTTCCAGGCAAGGTTATTCCTTAGTAAATTTCAGCCCCTGGCAGTCTACTACAGTTCCAAGTACGCAATGGGCACTCAAGAAATGCTCCTTTAAATGAATGAAGAAACAATGTTAAAGCCTACTAATGCTCCACCTAGGCATCACCACCTTTGTGGAATATTTTCATACTCTCCAATCTTTAGATTATTTTGTGGGGGGACCTTGAGATTTTCCTGCACAGACCTCAAGCACAGTACCTGTCATATTTTGTTGCCTTATTTTCTTGTCCATCTTTCTCTAATTTCCTGTGACCTCTTTAAAAGGTCAACATCCTATTTAGCTTTGTATACCTGACAACAATTATAATGTGTGATATGTAGAAGACATTATTATTTACAGAAAAGAAAAAGGAAAAGATGAAATGATTTGTCTTTATAAAGGAGAGTCTGAAAAAACCAGGATGTGAATGAAAATCCACATTAACCACTGCTTAGAGAATTCCTTTTTTTTTTTTTTTTTTTTAAGATTTTACTGATTTACTTGAGAGAGAGCACATGCACAGGGAGCAGCAGAGAGAGAGGGAGAAGTAGGCTCTCTGCTGAGCAAGAAGCCCAATGCAGGGCTCGATCCCAGGACCTGAGATCATGACTTGAGCCAAAGGCAATTGCTTAACTGCCTGAACCACCCAGGTGCCTCCCCTGCCCCCCGCCTTTTAAGGTTTTATGTATTTATTAGAGAATTCCTTTGAGAGAAAAAACACATTTTGGATCAAAGAATAAAGTAACAGGAATCATACAGGAGAAAGGGAGATTGAATTAAGAATCAGTAGAGCAATTGGCAGGACAAAGAGAAAGGAGAAGAAGGAAGGGAGGAGAGAATAAGAAAATGTCCTGAATGGATCCAGAATCAAGTATATTATTCTTTTCATTTTCTCTCTTCACAGATTCTCATTATATGCGGAATGCAGTTTTTAGAATATACCATTCACCATAGTAAAAAATTACTTAATAAAAATTTCACTCCCCCCAAATATACACCCTAACAGCAGAAGGGAAATAATTAAGATTAGAGCAGAAATAAATGATACAGATATTTTTTAAAAAACACAATAGAACATATCAACAAAACTAGCAGCTGGTTCTTTGAAAGAATTGAGAAAATTGATAAACCCTCAGCCAGACTTACCAAAAAGAAAAGAAAGGACTCAAATTAAAGAGGAGAGATCACAACCTACAGCACAGAAATGCAAACAATTATAAGAGAATATTATGAACACTTACATGCCAACAAATTAGGCAATCTAGAAGAAATGGATAAATTCCAGAAACCTATAAACTACCAAAACTGAAACAGGAAGAAATAGAAAATTTCCACAATCCCTTTTTCTCTTTTAATGCTTCAGTGTCTTGGGTCCCTCAGCATAACTCTAGGTCTCATTAAGCCCTTCCCCACAACATTGACCACAATGGCTCCTATTTCTGCCCAATCCGTGAACTGCTCTCCACCACAGCCATCGCTTTAAGAGACAACTGTCTCTGATACTGACTGCCTCGAGGAGCAAGCCACCTAAATTTGAATCAGTACAGTCTCCTGGGATATGATATGCTTCCTAACACCTCCTCATCAACCCCATTCACTGTGTGTTTTTACAAGCCATCGTAACTTGAGTGAAAATATTGTTTTTAGAATGCAGTTATCTGCTCTCCAGAGAAAGAATGTTAAATTAATTTATAGGACAACAGACTCTGTCATCAACTGATATTATCCTGAAATGGCATATGCTCAAAATTGGGCAGCAGGGAATTCAGCTGCCTGCCTAAGGTATGTGGACACATGGAGGGGTAAGGTGGCAGGTGTTTAGTTGCTAGTTTGCACGTTGAAACCTGCTCCCTGCATCTTCAAGGCAACTGAAAAGGTCACCTGTTAACAGGGCGAGTGAGGTTTTGCTGGCCACAGATGCCATGTGAAGGCTTCCTTGTCAAAGGTTGGAGATTCGACTCAGCCTCTCTAGGTTGAAATTATGAATGGTTACATATTACCCCAATAGACAAGCTGGAATTATCACTTGGTTTGCAAAACATTTTTCACATTTATTGTTTCACTTTTGTCTTCCTAATAGCCCTGTCTGCCCTTTTCTTAGATGAAGCTTCAGAAATACATGTAATGGTCAGCAGAGAGAAGCTGCCATTTGCTTGTCCTTAACCAGACTGCCTAGTTATGGTTACCACTGACTATCTGGATAGCCCTAAGATACGATTTAATCTCTCTGTGCCTCACTTTCTCATCTGCAGAATGTTTATACCATAGAGTTTTTTGGACAAAGAATGTGTAAGCCTGTAGTAACATTGCCTAGTACATCATATCCAACAGTCGTCTGCTACTGTTTTTGTTTTTGTTATTATTATTATTACAATATTAATATTGTTATTGTGATGATGATAGGAAGCTTCTCACAGATTTTATTTCAGCAACTCTAAGTGGATTGCATTGTTATCTGCATTGACAGATGAGAAAATGGCAGCTCCAGAAAGAGGAAGTAAATCACTCAAAGTCACCTAGCTAGGAAGTGACAGAGTTTAGAGTTGAACCTGAGTCTTCCCCACTTCAAAGACAATATTCATTATCACTTAACTATATACCCTAAAGGGGCTTTGCCAGGGGTTATGATTGTTTGCTTTCTTATCTAGACTATGTCCATGGACAACGCCTCTCTTTTTCAAGGAATACGTGTTGACATTTTACAGTGTCTCCCAGATGATCATATTGCTCAGCTCTAAATGTGTCCTGGACGCAAAAAAAGAAAGTGTTTTAATTCATGCTTGGAAGAACGTACTTGAATTTGAGCCTGATGTTTCACCCATACAGAAAAGTTGAAATTAGGTACACCCAGAGTGCTTAGCAATGGATCTCACACTCTAATGGGAAACCGTAGAGGAGGGACCCCTGACAGTCTACAACATACCTTCTCTTCAATTATTTCATTTTGTTATCAACCTGCCCTGTCATTCAGCAGGCTACTATTACTGCTTCCATTGCACAAATGGAGAATTTGAGGCTCAGAAAGGTCTGGTTGGTGGCTCACAGACACACAGCAAGAATGTAGCCCTGGTGTTTTGATTCCCAGTTTTGTGATTTGTTGCCTTTGGCAATAAAATTTTACATTAGGGAGAATGTAATCCTCAAACCCTCATGTGAAGACTGAACTATCACTGTGCCCTTGATGGTGACAAACAATCCTCCAACAGGAACAGAGCCTTGAGTCAGAAATCTGGCTATTGAGACTGGCCAGAAAAAAATTCCGAGCCTGCTTTTGTTGGGAGAGGGGGAGGAAAGAGTTCACTTCCCAGGCTCATTGTAGACAAATGACTCTCAGTAGTTGCTTTCTGGAAGCAAACGTGAGAAGAGCATCCTGCAGATGAATGTAACAAGCGAATGGCAAAAAGTTCCATTTGCATCTGCTTGGAAATATGTGTAGGAGCACTTAATGCCAACTGCCTGTCAGTTCTTAGCGACTTGTTATATAAGGTCTCCGTTCTCCCAGCTCTGCACCAAATGAAATTAAGAAGCCTTAGCTGCAGTCTAATTACCAGTCTACAGCACCATTTCAGGCAGGAAAGGCACAGTTATGATAAATATTTCATAGAACACTCAGCAGAGTGAAAGCAATGAGGTGAAAATACTGGCGGCGGCAAGAGGAGAGCTGACTAGAAGGATTTATAGCTGGTATAGCTGGATTGAAACCAGGATTCATCCACCCTAAAGACATAACAACTTCAGCAAAGGGAGCTGGGCTCCAAGGGGCCATGAAAACCTGTTCCTTCTGCTCATCAAATGGGGTCACATTTGTCTGACTCAATCTGAGCTCCCATTCTCTCAACTAAACACTGACACCAGACCCCAACAGCACTGAGACAGGCAAAGGCTAAATTTTCATGAGAATGATGCACACCAGTGGTTCCCAACCTGGTGTCCTCCTGGGTCCTGAAAGTAACAAGAGTACCTATAATGCAGACACTGGAAAAACTATTACTTTGTCACTGTTTTTAATGTATCTGTAGCATATGGGTAGATCTGTCAAAATGGAAAACAGAGTATGAATAAATACAGTTAGAGTTAGATCTTTTATATTTGACAAAATATTTGAAAACATGAGTCTCTTTCTTCTCAAAATCCCATTCAAGTGAAAGGCCAGGAATAAAAATGTTCTAAAATCACAGGACAAAGGGAAATTGAGAGGATGTGATGGTAGATCAGAAAGGTCAACACAGTTTTAGAAGATGGACAACAGAGGGATGAATTGTAACCAAGGGTGGAAAGAGTTGAACCTCGAAGCCTGAAATGAAAGCTTGCTGAAAAGAAGGAAGTCAAATAATGCCTTGAAATGATAGGAAATTCAGGTTTTAGAATCACCAGGTACTTCCATCATGTGAGAAGAGCCAGGCAGCTGAAGAAAGGAGAACTGGTTGAAAGTCTATCTAAGGACTGGCTAGCCCCTCGGATTTCCTGTGCCCCATTCCCGATGTGCTCCACCTGAGAGTATCCCATCATGCAAATGACTCTGTTATCCCAGCAAGACCCTGAAGCTTTATCTTTGCATGACTTGAATCAGAGATGCTCCAGACAAGGGGATGATACAGGAGCTGGATGGAGAGATGGGTAAATACGTGATAAAGCAAATACAGCAAAGTGTTCATTATACAGCCCAGATGGGAGTTCTGTGAGTGTTCTCCTCATGTTTGAAATGTTTCACAAGAAAATGTTAGAGGAAAAATTCACCCTAAATCCCATCTGTTCTCCCCATCTCTACTCCTCCCTAAGTGCAAATTCCCTCCATTTTACCTGAATGACTATAATAATCCTGCAACTGCTCCTCATGCTTAGCCTTTGGCCCTTAGAAAATTCTCAACAAAGAAACTAGAGGGATCTTGTTAAAACAGAAGTTACCTCATGCTACAACTGTGCAAAACCCCGTGTGGCTCCCAATTTCCCTGAGTAAACTACCATGCCCATCTTTTTTATTATTACTATTTACTATTATTATTATTATTATTATCATATAATATGTTATTTGTTTCAGGAGTACAGGTCTGTGATTCATCAGTCCTATGCAGTACACAACACTCACCACAACACATGCCCTCCCCAATGTCCATCACCCAGCCTTCTAAAGGTTTCTGAGTTCCCAGATGATATGGACTCCTGTTATCTCTTTGACTTCACATCCTAGACCACTGCCACTCCCATGCTCTGTTCCAGCCATACTGGCCTTTTTGCTATTTCTCAAACACACCAAAGCTACTTCAGCTATGCTCTTGACTTGGTGTTCCTCCCGTTTAGAAGACACTTTGCCCCACGACTGCCAAGTTAACTCCTCACCTCCTTGATGCCCTTGACAATCTCCCACTTTCTTGAGGAGGCTCTGCTGACCATTCTTTTAAAATCGTTGTCTCTGCTCTGGCACACCCAACCTGCCTGACCCTGTCCTACTTTTCCTTTCCCAACCTATCAAGGGTTTTATCAATTTCTAGCCAAGTGTTTACATATTTATTATGTTCCTTGCCTGTACAATATAATCCCTCCAAATTAAGGTTGCCAGATTTATCATACAAAAATACAGAAAACCCAGTTAAGTTTGAAGGTCAGATGAACAACGAATATTCTCTTGGTTAAGTATGTCCCCTGCAATATTTGGAACATGACATATTAAAAAGTATTTGTTGTTTACCTGAAATTATATACATTATCTGTATTTAGTCTGGCAACCCCCCACTCCAACACACAAACAAATGCACAGAGGAACAAAAAGGCTCTCAAGGAAGTCGGGGTTCATCTGTGGTTTTCTCTGATATATCTTTAGTTTTCAACCAGTGCTTATTTCATAATATATGTTCAGTCAGTGTATGTTGAATGAGTGATCTCACATTTTCTCAGGATGACCCCTAAGAAAACAAGGGAGTAATCCACAAAAGACATGTGATCCAGGAAACAGGGTATCCAACAAAAGAGCAAATTAAAGTCTTGGTTGACATTGTGAGGCTGACCTGGGGAAAGGGGAGACACGGAGGGACAGAAATGAAACCCCTAGATTGGCTGGTGTATCTGCCTATGACACCATTGTGACCAGTTTTACCGTTCTCTAAGAGGATCTGGTAAGGGCTTCGCAGTCCTACTTCGGAAAAGAGAACTGCCTACAAAAAGGAAAAGTAATCATGGCACACTACAATATCTACACGATTGTTAGAAAGTAAACACTAAATACCTATTTGACCAACATTGGTATCACCCATGATGCTGGACAAGCAAGAGGAAGGGAAGTTGGCGTGTGTGGTCTGGTGAGGGGGGATGGGATCTTGGACCACTCACTCATGATCTCCTACTCTTGTTACTCTGAGTTTATGAGTATTCCATAGAAAAATGTCTAAAATGTAAGAAGAAGTAAGATAGCCTAGCATAATTATATTATTTGGAAACCTGGAGATAAATAGATAAATAGATAAATATATATTTTATTAGATATATATATTATTTGGAAACCTGGAGATAAATAGATAAATAGAAGAAACAGCTATAAAAGATGAAATGAGCTGCTTCTGAGGGAACTCAAGAGAAAGAATGAGTAGGAAGAGGCGGGAGGAAGCAGGACAGGCTTGCAGTTTGGGATCAGAAATCTTACAGCACCATTATGGTACAGCACCTGTATTTATTTATAAAAATGAAAATTAAATTTAAGAAAACAAAAGCAAAAAAACAAAATCAAATTTCCGAAAGAGGAAAAACATATATTTAAGCATCCAGAAAATTATTTTTCTTGCGATGAAAACCTTCTTCCTCTTTGCAAACTAGCTGGCAGATTCTCATATACTTCCTGATATAAGGATGAAATTTTACCTGAAATCACTGCAAAATTAATGATGGCCTTTTTTTCCCCTTTGACAAACTTCATAGGAGAACAGTCAGACCTTAGGCACAACTTGGCTACCTAATATTAAATGTGTTCTAACATTTTAATTGTACTTTATAGTTTACAAAATCCTTTCTAACATCATTCCATGTTATCCTCTAAAGTCACTGTTCAAATTATTTTCAGATTACACACATTTGGATTTCTCCCAACATCAAACAAAATCATCACAATATCTTCAGATAAGACCTTGACATAAACTTAGGCATGCAAAGTTTGAGATTTGCGTGACTTTCCTTTGTTTGTTTTATCTTTCCCTTTCCCACATTCCTGAGTCTTAAACAATTATACATCTCAGCATTTCTCTTCCAGAAACTTCCTTTCTAAATCAGGATTGCTTGTTCTTCCTATTTCATTCCCCACTCTAAAAAAATGCCAGACACTTTCCATGGCTCAGCCGCTGCATTCCTGTAATCCTAATTGGCTCCCAAAAACTTCTCTGAGGCACAAAAGTGCTTCTCTTCCATTAATTCAGTTTCTTCCTTTAATTTTTTTAAAGATTTTTATTTATTCATTTGTCAGAGAGAGAGAGAGCACACAAGCAGAGGGAGCAGCAGGCAGGGGGAGGGAGGGAGAAGCAGGCTCCCCACTGAGCAGGGGGCTCCATCCCAGGACCCTGGGATCATGACCTGAGCCCAAGGCAGATGCTTAACAGACTGAGCTACACAGGCGTCCCTCTAGCTCTTATGCTACTTAAACCATTCAAGAATATAGAAGAATAATATAAAATTTTTCATCTTTCATTTTTCAAAATGAGTAGGTGAAGTTTGGAGCTCACTTCTGATTATCCAGTCTTCTTCAAAATGAAGTCCAGAAGAATCAAACAATTCTTCACAGACTGTCTATCCCTTCTTGCTTCAGGGGCCAGTCACATGCTCACTTACAAAGGAGCCTATTGTTCCGTTGGGGCCACCCAGAGGTCCCACGGGGGAGGATGACACAAACTGTCTTGGTAAAAGCCACACACAACCCATGCCTTAAGAAATTATCACCAAAAACTGCTTGCTCGGATCCACCCTTTCCAGGCATGAACTCTCCAAACTCCCAGGCTGACTTTCTTTGCTCTTAAATTTACTTTCACCTCCCAGAAAGCTGGTACCTTTCATGTCAGAGTTCATACTGAAACTTTCACCAGATCATCTTTTACTTTTATGTTTCTATAATTGTATAGCCCTATTCTCTCATTTCTGTAATTTTGGTTTTTAAAGTCTTTTGTCAGTGCCTGTGTTGGGGGGTGGTGTGGGTGTGTTACATACACACATATAGTTAGAGAAATAACTTACATAAACTTATTCCATGTCATGTAAATGATACACATTCATCTGCATCCCCACATATTTTTTTCCTTCAACTATTAGAGAGGGTGTTGTTTGTCTAACGAGGGTCTGGCTGGCCCAACAAAAAGCTGTGTATTTGTTTAGTCCTACTCTAAGAATGTACATTTTCTCATGACAAAATGCACAGAACACATCCTCAGCCATTTGGGTCTTCTGGCCACTTCCTTCCCTCTCAACAGCCCACAGCGTGTGCTGGCACTTTCCTGTTTCTACAAATGTCTTCATATACTTCAGGAACTTTCCCGCATCGCTCTATCTCTGCATGTCAACAAGAAACTATGGTTTTTCTGATAAACACTTTCCTGTGTCCCTTTTATTCTAAGTTCAATCGTGAGGGACGAACAGCACTATCTACTCCTCACCGACAACTAGAATCTATACTTCCTAATACCCTGCTTCAGAGTCAGCTAAACTTCTATGTCAGGACCTTGTACCCGGACTCCATCCTTCCTTGTTAACGGAAATATCACCTTGGCTGACAGACTGGGGCCATCCCCGTCTCTGAAGTAGGGGCCCAAGGCAGCCGAGATGACAACAGTGTAATTCACTCTGGTTCTTTTTGTTTTCAGTGTCCTCTTTTGTTTGTCCTCATATCTTTGAAGGCCACCCAGAGCTCTTTCCCGTCACTCTGTGACTCATTTTCTCTAGCATCTAACAAACTTCTGTGGCAAGATGAAAACAAACATTTTGTAATTAATGTTAAAGTCACATCAGTGGCCTCCAGATTTTAGATCTCTCCTTTCTCATTTGTACA
This sequence comes from Mellivora capensis, assembly GCA_004024625.1. NCBI lineage: Eukaryota > Metazoa > Chordata > Mammalia > Carnivora > Mustelidae > Mellivora > Mellivora capensis. The sequence continues at coordinate 85,467 of PISX010004602.1, forward strand.
TAATAGAATTCATACAAATAATTTAATGGAAGTGGATACTCCATATTTCGCTCATTAGCTTCTAAAGTACTTATTAAAAGCATGACTGTCTGAGGTCTTGAAGGGCACAGGACCTTCCGGTTGGGATGTACTATCCATCAACACCAAAATGACAGGGTCTTTGAAGTGTGACATCAGGACCTAACCCTCTCCCCTTCCTGCCCTTACCTCCCTCCTTGCCTAGTTCATTTGGAGAATGCTCCTTCCTTATCTTTTCTAGCCTTTCACATAGCATGACAAAACTCCATTATCCAGCCTTCCAGACCTTCACTGTTCATTTCATTCTCAAATCTCAAACCTACTCCATTTCTTCTCTGTCTCTCCCAAATTCTCAGAGGTATTCAGGAAGGGGACTTAATCTCGCCTGATCTGTCTTTGCTTTTCATTCGGAGACTATTTGGTCTTGGATGGAAGCTATTCCTGTTAGAATGTCTTCACCTTTGTATGAGTCTTGCTGTTGTCTATGTCCTCATGTTATTTTTATTCCTCCCCTGAGGTAAAATTTTATAGGCTGTTTTATTTCCATGTTTTTTTGATGCTCTGGAGCAAAAAAGCAGGTCTTCTCTGTGTATACCATGTTTTAAATTTCTTTTTATTCTAACATAATTTGAGTCATCTCCCACATGTCTTCATCAAGCTTGCTCTGATAAAGGTTTGCAAAGGATGCTATGAAAGCCCTCTGGAAATACCTTGAGGAGCAAGGTTTCTTATGAATATTTCTTGGAGGAAGTCATCTGAGGCTCAAAGAGTGCTGTCCTGAGATCTTGCTGGATAAAGAAGCAATAGAAGGACATCCCAGTCTGTGGGAAAAGCATGTGCAAAGGGACAGGAACATAAAACAGTGCAGTCTATGTATAACACTGAGTGGTTCACTACTTCCACAGCTGAGATGCAAGAGGGAGAGAGAGAGACATCTAGGAGATATGTCCAGTGAGTTAAAAAGTGACCAAGCGTAAGATGACCATGAATCCCTCTCCATGCACATGAGATAAAAAAAGGTCCCTGACATGTTTAAGGCAAGGGATTGGCATGACAAGATGTCTCCTGCACAAAGATCACCCAGAGACCCACAGAAGAGTCAAGACTTGCTTGGAGCAAAAGAGATTAGATAAGAGACACAGTATGTAGGAAAGAGGTGAAAATGACCAAGATTTTGATTGAAATAAAGAGAAAGGGGTGAAGAGAAATAAAGAGAAAGGGGGTGAACTGTCTTTTGTGCTTTCAATGGTAAGTAACTTTATAAGCTATCCATTCCAGCTCCTGACCTTCATTCTGCTTTACGGGAGACAACATAAGATCGTGAGCATTGTGTTTCGATGCTTTATCTTGAAATCTCTTCTGGCCCGAGGCTGGACACCACATAGTTACAGGATCCCAGAAATTGAAAGAGTTCGTCCATAGAGATGAACTAGAAAAAAATCTCAGGAGGAAAGGAAGATTTAGGGAGTGTATCATGACACATGGCTCTGGACAGGGGATGGGTGGAACAGACTCAAAACAGGACCCATAAGGTGAAAAGCCAGCCCACATTAAGCAGTTTGCAAGCCCAATAGGCTTGCATGTCTGCTCTTTCTTAAATCAATTCCATGCTTTCCTACTCCATTGGCCATTATCAAGTCTTTATTCTCTTTCTCAAACAAGCAATGGTTCTGGTTACACTTCCCACACTGTTAGTTTTTATTTGGGGCCATTTGGATTGCATTTTATTAGATGTAACAATCAACTGTGTTGACAGTGGCTTCCAGTTGCTCTGCCTTTCTTTTCAGGACCCATGTACACACTGCTCCAAGATTGAACTGATTCTATACTGGAGAATCTTTGACATGTGCATTTTAGGTTCTTTCAAATTTGGCCTGAACCCAACTCTTTAGCCTTGCCTTCTTCCCCTTAGTATCTACCTTACTCAGTCATCAGCCAAACATTGCAGTTTCCTGGATGTTACTATACACACACACACACACACACACACACACACACACAATGTTCTCCTTAATAACATAAAAATTTATCCTAAATCTGTTCCTTTCCTGGATGTTTTCATGGCTTCTATACATTCCTATCTCCAAATCAGATGCCATTTACCCCTCCTCTGAATCACTCTCTTGGAATATTTTTTTTATTATAATTACTTGTTTATTTCCTTCATCTCTTATAAAATGAAGAAGAGGGAAAAGAAATGCTTATTGCGAACATGGCGTCTCACCCAACATTTTGTCCTCCACAGTGGCAACACTAGGTTCTCTGTCTTTTCTATTGTTTCTTTCATAAAATACTCACCAAGAAACTATCATATGGCAGATAATATATTAGCCACTGGGAATCTATCATTTAGAATAAATCCAACATTTCCCTGCCTTCATGGAGCTTAGAGACTACTGAAGAAACAGACACTGAACCAAATAAATGCAAATGTGAGGGTGCCATAGAGGACAATTCTAGGAAGCTAAGGGATCAAAAAACATGTTCTGAAAGTCAATTTAGATTAACGGACTCAGTGACCATTCTCAAGTCCCTCTCTTTTTGCTTCTATGCTAGAGACTAATAAATCAAAATACTCATGTTCTCTGCTTTCCTTGCAGTAGGGGTGGCTATAACTCTGTTGGCCAACAAGTGGAAGTAAGGGGATCTCAAAAGAGGCCGTGACTGGCACCACTCCTTCCACCTTCTTCCTGCCTTAAACTCAGCCTCACTGTCTCCAGCTCACAGCAGCCATCTTAGAACCATGAGGGAAGAAAGGTGAACAAGGAAGCCGATACACTAAGGGCAGCAGAGCTAAAGATGAGAGAAGCCCTTGTCCCCTGATGGCGTCAGTGTGTTGGTTAATGAAAAGCAGGAGTAACCAATCTCGAACCTCACTCTCTGTGAGGTTCAAGCCACTGTCAGCACAGTTTTTTGTTACCTCACATCAAAGGCAATCCAAATGGCCCCAGGGGAAAACTGACAGTGTTGGGAAGTCCAAGAAAGCTGCCTGAAGATGAGCCTTGAAAGATGTGTGTGCATTCCTCTGTCAAAGGAAGTTGGGGGCAGCAGCAGGCAGAGAACATTCCAGCACAGGAGTCAAGCTGGGCCCTGATGTGGAGTCCTTGGTTCACTGCAGGCGCTGCAGAAGCGTATGCAGTGATGATGGTGAAGAAAACAAAGGGGAGGGCGTCAGTATGCCAGCCGGAAGTACCAGGCAGGAGTCCTGTTGAGCCCTTTAAGGACTCTGGTATCTAAATTCAATGCAAAACCTTTTAAGGACTCTGAGGGAGGAAATAATGTGTTTACACTTTTATTAGCTCATTCTAGCTGCATGGTGATCACTAGACAGAGTGGATCTAGTAGACCAGTCTGGAGGCCAGAGCGGTGGTCCAGGCTAAAGATGGTTGCCTGGGCAAGGTGATGGATGGCTGCCAGAATATTTCTTACAGTGTCCCGATGACCTCATTCTCACCTCACTACACCCCCAGGGTTGACATTATCTTCTTCCTAGAATGTACCACTGATGCACAGGTGGGAATCATGTCATCCTCTCTGACATGATGTGAGGAAGGTGGAGGGAGGCAGGTACACACTCCCCATTTGATGGAGAGAAGTGAGACACAGAAGGCAATATGCCTTACCAAACACTTCATGACTTTAAAGAAACTTCCAGAACAGGCACTCAGATCCAAGTCTGTATGTCATGTTAGAAAAACTTGGGTGTTTCAGTCAGTTAAGCCTCTGACTCTTGATTTGAGCTCAGGTAATGATCTCAGGGTCATGAGATCGAGCCCCACCTCAGGCTCCACCCTCAGTCTGCTTGAGATTCTCTCCCTCTCCCTCTGTTTCCCCTCCTGCCCTCGCTTGCGCTGTCTCTCTAAAATAAGTACAACTTGGGATGCCTGGGTGGCTCAGTGGGTTAAGGCCTCTGCCTTCGGCTCAGGTCATGATCCCAGGGTCCTGGGATCCGAGCCCCGAGTCAGTTGCTTCCTCCTCTCTCTCTGTCTGCTTCTCTGCCTACTTGTGATCTCTGTCAAATAAATAAACAAAATCTTTTAAAAAATAAAATTAAATAAATACAACTTATTTATTTATTTATTTATTTGTGGGACTCTATCCCAAAAGACTGGGATCATGACCTGAGTGAGACAAAGGCAAACGCTTAACCAACAAAGACACCCAGGTGCCCAAATTGATCTTTACTTCAAATTGCTTCATATTTTATAACAGCCTAAAACTAAGCTATAAACACAGATAAAACATATTTCAGAGTAACAGAGTAACAAACACAGAGTAAAGCATATTTCTTTTCTTTTAAGTAATTGTGTAAAGTGATATAATTTTCTTAAATCTAGGGGTCATAATACTGCTCCAAGCTGTCAGATTTTTTTCTACTTCAGCTGATCAATTATTGACTAGCAGGTGATTTTCTACAAGTATCTCTGTCACGTTACTGGCAATCCCAAGACAAATGACACCTCATAAGGCCCTGGTACTTCTTCCTCTATCACAACAGTAATCAAAATAATTACGTAAAGCTTTATTTAACTACTTTCTCCACTACAAGTTCATCTATTTTAGAAAAATAGGTTAGCTAGAATTATCTCCCTAGTGATTGACACAATCCCCAGTATATAGCATTAATTAATAAAACCTATTAAACAATAATGAATAATTATCACGTAATTACTAATTAGTAAACACTGTGCTGCACTTTAAATGCAACATCTCATTTAATTTTCCCATTAATCTTATGAAGCAGATATAATTACCAGTTTAGAGTTGAGGAAAATGAAACTGAGAGATGTTATTTATTTAATCACAATATTTAGTAAGTCGCAGAGCTGGGATTCAAACTCAGAGCACTTACTAATATATGATACTGCCTCTCTCGAATATATGAATGAGTAAGTCAATGAATAGATTGATTGAATTTGCTGATGATTCATGAGGCATTATAAGTCTGTCCCCTATTAGTACAAACCCTAGGCTAATGAACAAGTCTAAAAATCACGAGTTCTTATGTAGTTACCATCGCATGCTTTTACATTAGTTGTTCTCAACCCAGGGGACGTTTGGCAATTTCTGGAGACATTTTTGGGTTTCAGAAGTGGGAGGGGGAGTTGCCCTGGCCTCTAGTGGGTAGAGGCTATGGGGGCTGCCAACCTTCCTATAGGGCACAGGACACCCCCCCCACACCCAACAAGGAATTATCAGGCTTATAAGTCAATAGTGCCAAATCTGAGAAACCTTGTTCTATAATATATGGCTGTTCCCATGAAGTCAAATCATATCGAAACCATTCCTGTAAAACACACACACACACGCACACGCACACACACACACACGCACGCACGCGCGTTTTAATCATTTATCCAACCTCAGCCATCATTTCCTGTTTCTCCTGCTGTTTCACTCACATGAGATTAACATGCAAGACTCACTGACTACAGGAATAATAGAAGAGATGGTGGTGGTGGCAACATTCATTTCTCTTGCGGGGCAGCAGTGCCTCGCTACCACCAGACTCGGGGAGGCAACGTGCACCATTTCATATGGCAGAGGCCCTCGGACACCTTAAAGACAGATGACCACGTGACCAGCAGAAGTCAGGAAGCCGTTCCACTTGGGCCAGCAGCTACGCCCTATTACATAATCGAAAAGGGGAGCGGAATGCATAAATTCCCACAGACACATCTCAACATTATTTAACATTTGTTTCAAAATGACTAGCAAGGCGGTGCCTGGATGGCTCAGTCGTTAAGGGTCAGCCTTCGGCTCAGGTCACGATCCAGGGGTTCGGGGATGTAGTCCCACATGGAGCCCAGCCAGCATCGGGGCTTCTCCCTCTCCCTCTCCCACTCCCGCCGCTTGTGTTTCCTCTCTAGCTGTGTCTCTCTCTCTGTCAAATAAATAAATAAAATCTTTTAAAAAATAAAAGTAAAATAAAAATAAATGACTAGCAAGGAACCAAGCTGGTTTTCAACCTCGAATACCAGTCAATGAAACATGTAGCAGAATTGCAGTTATGAATCTTGGCACTAGGTGGCAGCAGCACACAAGTGCGGGATCATCCCCACCTGAAAAATTAAGTGTTGCTCTTGTTTAAACCCAATTGAACAAGAGAGGTAAACATGATTTTTTCCCAGTGTTTCTCACCATTGCCTTTTACTTAATTTACTGGGCTGAAAATTGTGCACTTGCTTTTTCTTCCGAATAAATCTACTTTTTCGACTCTAGAATATTTGCTTATGTGAGAGTAACAAATGTTGGGTGTGCATGTGTACATACACTCTCTCTATACATACACTATATACATATAATTATATTCATGTACATAAGTTGTATATATATTGCATGTAATTGCAAAATGATACACATTCATTCTATAATAATAATGATAGTGAACATGAAATGATAATGTCAGCCACTTTCTATTGAGCATTTTATCTCATGTAATACTTTTTACAACTTAATTGGAAGGTATTGGCTTTCTCCCTTTGCAGTTTAATTGCTAAGAATCACAGAGATCGGAAAACCTGGCCAGACTCACGCAGTATAGTAGCTACGTAAGTGGGATTCATTTTGTACACTTCAGTGGAGCTCCAAGTCTGCAAGATTTTTGAGGTCAGAAATCTCGTCTTAATTTCTATTTTCCCTCACCAAACATGAGTATGTGCTACCAATGTAGTATATCAGTTGTAAGAATAGCTTGTGACTATTTGATGGTGTTAAGGAAATATAATTCATGTGGGAGAATGAAAGCAGTTCCTGGGATGCATGTTAAAATGCGGATTACCCGGGCACCCAATTAGCACAGCAAGTTAGGCGCCCAAATTTGGTTTCAGCTCAGGTCTTGATTTCAGGGTTGTGAGATCAAGCCCCACACAGGGCTCTGTGCTCAGTGCAGAGTCTGCTTGGGTTTCTGATTCCCTCTCCCTTGTCCCCTCCCTGCCCCCACTTTTTAAAAAAAGATTTTATTTCTATTATATTTATATAATAGAAATTTATATTATATATTTATATATTATAATTTAAATGTAATATAAATATATTATTTCAAAATATTTTATTTATTTATATGAGAGAGAGAAAGAGAACAGCAGGGGAGCAGCAGAGGGAGAGGGAGAAGCAGGCTCCCTGCTGAGCAAGGATCTTGATGTGGGGCTCGATCCCAGGATCCTGGGATCATGACCTGAGTTGAAGGCAGACCGCTTAATCAACTGAGCCCCCCAGGCACCCCAATAAATAAAATATTTTTTTAAATGCAGATTACCAAGCTCTGCCCAGACTAATTAAACCAGAATTTCTTAAAGAGAGTAATTTTCTTAAAAGTCTCCGGTTGACTCTAATATGCAGCTATCATTGATACTCTATAGTCGTGACTATGAGAGTAAAGTTTTGAGTAGTTTTCTTGCTTCTTTTTGATGAGCCCTCAAATACAGAATGGAAAATGTGAGAAAGCATGGAGAAGGTTATGAAAATGATGTTTGGCCCTAAAGGAGAACCCACACTGAGAACATCACACCCACTTGTCTTCTGTTATGTAATCAATCTTGTGACTTCAGTGACAAAGACGGGAATCTTTTTTTGTCTATTTTCATTAACAACATATTCGTGCAATGCCAACCTTCACAGAAGTTAGTGGTACCTACAGTTAGAATCTTCTTAGTCCTACACTACTGATTACCTTCTAGGATTTCAGCAAGATGTTCAAGATGTATCTTAAGATGTGATTTCTTATTAATACCAACTCTAAATTACAATTATTGAACACAGATCCTTGCACATGATGGACAAGTGGTAACCGATCGCTATACGAGTACGTGGATAAGTGGACGGAGAGTGACTTGCTAAGTGAGGAGAAGATTTGTGGCCGATCTTCTTGGTTAATCTTCAAAGCCCACTACAAGGGATGCTCAATAATCTTTACCAGCATCCCTATCTAGCCAATTGTCTAAAAAATAATGAAGATTGAGTGCCTGTGTGGCTCAGTCGTTAAGCCTCTGCCTTCGGCTCAGGTTATGATCCTAGGGTCCTGGGACTGAGCCCCTCATGGGGCTCCATACCCGCACGAAGCCTGCTTCTCCCTCTCTCACTCCCCCTGCTTGTGTTCCCTCACTCACTGTCTCTCCTCTCTCTGTCAAATAAATAAATAAAATCTTTTAAAATAATAATAAAGATTGATGCTCCAATAAGATTCTCCTCTCCTTTACATATATTTTTAAACCAACTGATTTAAATGCAGATCCATTTTCACAAACAAGGGTCTGGCAAAGCTTTATGATTGCTTTAACCTAACTGTGAGATATAATCAGGACCACTTCATGCTGTTCTGAAGTCGCGACAGCCAAAGTGGTTTGCCTTTGGAAAGACAAAATAATAAGTGAGTGGGGCTTTTTTGATGTTGCTGTTTGCTTGGTTGGTTTGTGTTGCTTTGGTTTTTAACCAAAGCTTTCATGGAAAACGAAGTCCTTTTGCAGGTCTTACCCAAGAGGAGGTCTGTCTTGTGTTCAGAATCCATCGAGATCGCTACTTGTAACTCAGCGTAAAAGCAATTTGTGGGTGTGCTGGCATGTTGGCATCTTTCAGAATCACAATGCCAACTTCTCCATCAAGGTAAAATCATCTATGTTAATAGTTTGTTTTGTATCTTCCTGTAGCCTCCATCCCGAGAGCGGCACTCGGCACTTGGGAGGCTAACATCCCTTCCCGTGAAGGTAACACGTCATCCAGCTTTGAATGGCAGAAAGCTCAGAGAGAAAGATCCAAGTGCTGCGTGCAGGTGCGGTGACAAGAGTCAAGGTGGAAACACACGTGGCAAAGAGTGCCCAAAGAAGCTTGTAATCCATACAGATTGTCAAGGCGCAGCTGTGGAGGTGACTGGGGCATTCCCAGATTCCCAAGACACCAGCAAAGTCCTTTAATCAGCACGTATATTGTTCCGTTCTGTCTATAATATTGTTCTCGAATATTAAGCAGCTGGTGATTCAGCGCCATCTGGCACTTCCCTGGTAAGCACAGCTCTGATACAGTATGAACATGTCGGGAGTAAGGGAAGATAATTTCCAATGAGGATAATGTGTCAGGATGAGTCAGGGAAGCTGGGTGAGAGTGTGGGAGAAGCTGAAGACCCACTCACTCAGGATGAATAGAAAAAGAGGAGGTGGTAGGTTACCAAATGCTTTGTGCCCCTGACCTTCTTTGTCCATGCAGCCTATAAGGAGGTGCTTTCTGAGTGCTGTGAGTCCTTTCTTGTTTCCCTCAGCAATGACACTGTGAAGCATGGGTCTGTGATACATAGTGGAGACTGGACTTAGATGACAACACAGCAATAACCCACACAAGTGAACCAAGCTGTCGCCCGTGTAGAATGTGATAGAGGAACTTTGGAGTTGTCTTTTTTCCTCCTTTTTGTACTTGAGGAGAGAGGATGTCCTTGCAATGGAACCACAGGCTTTTGCCTATGACAGGTTTACCAGAGCATTCTGTGGCCATGCCAGAAGATGAAAAATGGTCTACAAGGGAATCTAACCCATGACCTCAGACCTTCTAGAGTCAACCACCTGTTGATGAAACCAGGTAGAAAGAGTATCAAGGGAGATGTCTCAGAGATGAAGGTTAAATGTCCTCATACAAGAGTAGAGCTAGAAGATGACTTACAAGAAATGTGTGCAGGACTAGGTTTGGTTTCCAGGCCCTGGAGGAAAGATATGGGTCATGTGGCCCGCACCCAGAGAACACGGCCAGGATGGTGAAGAAAAGAACCCAGGACACCTTGCTTGTGGGAAGGGCTGAGTGAACACCTTTCAGTTATTGGCTGCCACTTAATCTAAGCAAATTTTATATATGCCAGGATTTTCCTGTACACCCCAGGAAGTAGATATTTTTATCTCCATTTAATAGATGATAGGCTCACAGAAGAGCCATGATGTTCCAGACAACATTGTTCAAATACGGCAGAGCTGGGGAGGGGAAGTCTAGACTGGGTGGTGAGGAACATACACAATCCAGGCTAGAAAGTATATCTCAGAGATGAGCAATCCAGTGCTTTCCCTCTTTTTCCCACAGACGAGGAGCTCTGAAAGGATATCGTGGCTTGTCCAAGTCGGCTTTACCCAGATTGACCGAATCTTAACTTTGCTGAGCCTTCAAACAGAGGCTACTTTGTGCTAGTTTTGTGGCCGAGTATGCTCTCTAGTTCTCCCAGCAAATCTGTCACAGATGCCATGAATCCCCTTTGTACAGATGAGAGAATTCCTTCTCACAGTAGTTGCAAGGCTTCCTCAAAGGGACACAGAAGCACAAGGGCTGCAGCCTGTGTTTTATTCTAACACCTACATTCTTTACACATCTTGTACTGAGAAAGTCTGTCTGCAGAACATATTAAGAAATAATGTATCCTATTCTAATTAATCAAAAACAAAACTGTGCTCTACAGAACACAAACTGATTAGCATAAAGAAACAATTAGTATACTAATTTGACCTAAGCCCTGATGTTTTGGTGAGCCCAGGCACCCCTGGTGAAGAAACCTTTACTGAAGATACAAGTTCCATTTTTCCTTTCTGAGATTCTGAAATTGGCCTATGGACCCCCATGTCTGCAAGCAAAGACCTGGGGATCTAGGTGGGAACTACTTTGCCAGATTAATATAAAAAATAATCCCCATCTATATTGTATTATATTTTATAATATTTTACACTGCGTCAAATAGTAAACCTCAGGGAGTTTGCACATAGGTCTTTAATTAAAAGCACAGACCAACTGTGAAGATTGGCTTTCCATTAAGGTTCCCAGTGAAAATCTGTGAGTTGTTAAAGGGGTTATGAATCTCTTCCTACAGAAACACGGGCACCATAAACACACAAGAGGTAATGAGCACCAAGCTTTTCGCTCTGAGAGAGAAAAATTACAAAAGAGAAATGATAGGTGGTGCTTGCTAGAAATTTTAATTAAACCTGCGAGTGAAAAATTCTGAGTCAGGCCAAGTGGCAGCTGCACTCAGACGTGACCTGCTGTAAAAGCAGAGGCGGGACCCACGTCAGGAGATGGAGATCCTGTGAGAACAGCCATAATATCCTTGAATTTCATTTAATCCAGCGCTCCATAAGGTCTAGCTCTGAAGGGCCTTCTGGGAGATCCCCCCACACACACCCCCCGCCCCAGCTGAGTGAACAACTCCGATTACAAAGAAATCTGCTCTTGGTTGCTTAGTGACAGCAGAGTGTAGACCCCCAGCATCTTCAGTGTGTGTGTGTGTGTGTGTGTGTGTGTGTGTGTGTGTGCTGTCCCTCGTTGAAAGGCAGTGTGCCTTGGCAGACTGCACTGCTGCCTTTGCTGCAGTAATTAAGTAACGGAAAGCCCTGACCATGGAAGATTCCATAAAGAATTTCTCTAAGAACTCTGATTAAAGGATAACCACTATCCATAAAAAGATCATAAAGAAGAACGGTTCCTTCTCCTATTGCCTGCTTTACCAAAAGGGCATTGAGGAGGTGGATCTTTTCTCATCCATACTTCCATTTCTTATAAGTTGCCTGACACTGGCCTGGTCTGTTAATGTCTACGGTTCTTACCCATAGATCTCTCTTGCTTTGGGGGCTGTCAGGAGGGCAAATGTCCTTAATTCAAAGGGCTTTGTCAATCATCATGCATTAAATAAACATCAAGCATCGTGGCTATTTTTTTCCTTTGTTTCTAAACTTCACTTGCTCTCTTTCATCCCACTTTTTGAAACTCAAGAGACTTAGTGGTTGATTGAATTTAATCCTGAATCCAAGTGACAATTAAACTGCTTGCATGTCAACACATTTCATGAGAAAAGTGTCCTCTTTCTTTTTAAAAGCCTCCCTGGATACGTACGTCTCCTGTACGGATTACAGCACAACAAAAACAAAAGCCACTACTCAGAAGAAGAGATGGTTTTAGTATCTGTGACTCTTGTGCTTTTCGTTTTTATTACAAATTACAGAACCAAAACCTTAAATCCAAAGCTGCAATTAATGCCTGCTGATCAGCCGTGTGGTCACCGTGCTCACACCTGATCTCTGTGACATTTACTCTGGTCTCTGGCGAAAGACACAGTCCACCCATGCTAGCTCGTATCTTCCTTGAGAGTAGTGGAAACGTAGTTGGCACACATCTGCCTAGTATAAAGGCCACCTACTTCGTCTTCCCTGCAGGGAGGTGAGTCAAGTGAGTCCGGAACTTTCCTTAAGTGCATAGGCACTGTGCCCCTTTCATCATCCTTTCCTCCATGTTTCTGCCTGGGGCACAGAGACATCTTAGACCATGTGTTGGATGGCAGAGAGTTGAGCTGAGAAACCCTGAGTGCCTGAGGACTTGGAAGAGCAGAGTCATCCGACCAGCCCTTACTTTGACAGTAGAGAAATACACATCTATCTTCTTTAAGCTGCCCATGTTGTGTTTGTCTCTATTACAGCCAACCCATGAAATTACTTTTCCATATCTTCGTTTTCAGAGTCCCTCAACTTTCAAGAATTCTGCATTATGTCTTGAAAATATCTGTTTATTTCAGGGCAATGCAGTTGAAAATATCAGGCAACTCTCATATGCAAGACCAAGTACTGGGAGTCCGATGTACTGAGAGAAATCAGTGAGCAACTACAACATGAGTCGTACCCCTACAGTCCCTATAGGGTGCTTGGGACCAGTGCACCTTAACATAGAAACTGAATGATCAAGGGCCAAACATGGGGAGGAAGTTTTGTTGGACGGCAGGACATTAGGAATAATGACTAAACAATGAGATGTTAGGCAATGGGCAGAGAGTGGAGGTGCATTTCAGAAAAAAAGGAACAACATTTCCAAAGACCTTTGAGGAAACAACACATGTGTTGAAAGAAGAGAAGTCCAGTTGTTAGAACAGAACAAGAAAGACACCAGAGGTAAGGTTAGAGGAAGTCAGGGTCCAGAACCTTCCACTTTATTCTCCATCGTCTCCCCATCACTTTCTAAGATGGGGGATGAACCAAAAAATGAGGAAGAGGACAAGAGTTCATCAGGAAGAAAATTCCATTTTTTCAGAATTTTTCTCGTGGGTGAGGAGTTAGAATTTACACCTACACCAGAGAATCAAAGTAGTCCCAGATTTTTGTTCCCCCTCCCCAAAAGGAAAAATACTGAAGGAAGAAAAGACAACACTTAATGGGACCATTGTTTTGCCCTAGTTTATATAAGAATGAACAAACCAGACCAAAATATGCAAGTCATCTCTCTCAACAGAACAATTCTTGTTCCCCTCTGTCTCCAAGCCTTCTCATTTGCAAATATAAAGAAATAAATATAAATCTGCTCCTGACAGAAGCTGGCTTCTCAGATTTTTTTCCCCTTTGTTTCCTACATACATCAATGCCTTCCACTGAACCAGTGAGTGCATAACCACTTTCAACATCCCCCACTGCACTGAGGTGGGAAAATCCAATGAAAGGATTAAATAACCCGGGGAGGACACTAGAGGGCAGGTGTTCCCTTTACTTCTGCTGCGATTTCCGCCAGAGACTGACAACCCACCACTAGGACTGTAGGGATGCACACTTTAATTGGTCTCATTTTCCAGAACTGTTCAAATATAAGGTAAAAAAAAAAAAAAAAAAAAAAAAAAAAAAAAAAAAAAAAAAAAAAAAAAAAAAAAGCAACAAAACAAAAAACCTGCTACATTTCTCCTAAAATAAGCTGAGCTTTGTACTTGCTCTCCCTGTCATCCCTTCCCTGTTTTTCTCAAGTCGGACTCCTCCTGGTTTAGGTCTTACTTCAAAGATCACCTCCTTGGAGAGGCCATCCTTCAGAGCTTTACCTAAGTAATCCCTCCTAAATCCCATTATTCTCTGCTGCATAAAATGTTTCCTTTGACATTTACCAGAACCCCCAATTACCTTATGTATTTGCCTACTTGAAGATAATCTGTCTCTACTGCAGAGCATTCTCCTCAAAGGCAGTGAGGGACTGTGTCCTACTCACCACTCCCCTCTCAGAAGCTAGAAAATAACTTATGTTATATCCACTTATGTAACTTATGTAATATCCACTAAATATGTAATATCCACTAAATAAATGAAGAACTTATGTAATATCCACTAAATAAATGAAGAACACCCAGTTCCTTGAAACGAGTACTATTATAATTCACATGACGGATGGCTTACGGAGATTTTTAAAAACTTGGCCAAAGTTATGCAACAAGTTGATGGTAGAATCACACTGACCTCAGAGACTCTTGTAAACTGTATTTCTTTTTATGATTTTTCTTTGGGGGGGAGGTAATTTCTTATAAGAAAATCACCATTTCAAAAATCTAGTTTCTTCTTTACCTCCTTCTTCTATTAATATCCAATGAAGCCTACCCTCAAATACTATTCACATTTTTCTTTTTCCATTCTTTCTGCCACCATTTTAACTGATGCTCATATCCTATGAATAACCTCTTACTTAGTTGCATTTGCCTTTAGTTTCTTCCTGCGGCAATCAATAATTCTGTATACAAACCTCTCCCAAATCAATTGCCTTACATTTCAATTTTATCATGCTATTGATCAACACCTTCAGTTGCTGTCTAATGTTAAAAGGAACAGTTTTTTACTTAATTTCAAGGCCCTCCACAGTTGCCCCCATTGTACCTTTATCACATTATTCCCTACTTAAACTCTCACATGAGCTCCAGCTAACCTGGCCCTTTCACTGTTTAAACATCTCTTGAGTTTCTCCTGTTCTTCCACCATGCTGACTCTATTGTCCTCCAAAAATGCTCTCCCCCATCCAAATTTCATACATTTCTCAAAACACTGGTGAATTTCCACCTTCTCTTTGAAAGCTTTCCAGATAAATCCAATGCACGTGGATCCACCTGTCTCTAAATTTTTCAGTGCCTAGAATAGTGTCCAGCTCACTGTTGGTGCTCAGCAAATTCTTGTCAAATGAATGACTGAATCTGTAGTTGAAATCATACCCTGTCTTATGGGAACCTTTATTTTGTCTTTTTTAATTTTATTTGTGTTATTAATTCTTGGATCCCTTCCCAACTCTATCTTTTGAGTTATGAGCCATAAATTCTATTCAACTCCTTATATCTTTTGTCTGACAGATTACTCCACATGCTTTAACTGTCAATAGTCTTATTGATAAACTTGTACTCTCTGATTTGTGGTATGGCTCATAATTTAACAATAACTGCACAGAAAACGATATCCTACAGACCCTATCAGAGAGACCACTTGAGATTCAAAGGTAGCTCCCTCCTGCTTCTTTAATGTCTTACCACATTGACACATTGTGAAAGCAAATTATCAAGTGGGGCCACTTGTTGTTGGAATACCTAGCTGTATCCCTTTTTAGCTTTTTCCAACCTCATGATATGACAACCTAATGGTTCATCATGTGCCAATGACATAAGGACACCAACTAGGCACTTAAGATAGAAACTAGTATAAAACAGGGTTCATACACTTCAGAGCAGCAAAAGGCAACATCCACAAAAGACATACTGGCCAATGTTGTATTTCCTTGGTGTTCAGTTAGTACCATCATTTAATATATGCCATGGAAATTCAGAGGCAATACAAATTGATGATGACTGGGGCATTATGGAAAGATATCTGAAACTCTCTTCAGCAAGAGTACAACAATTATTAGGTCCCTGTATGTGTCTGGCTAATCTATATGGTCTCAACCTTCTATACCTTTATGATCTGCAACTTCACTTGAATAGCTTTTTATATACTTTAAGAGAAAGACAGATGACACCGTCAACTTGCTCTTTGATCATTTGGATACTGATTTCTTCCAGTCACAAAGAACCACTGATGTCAAAATAGCCACATCCAGTCCCTCTCTTCTATATTATCCTGCTCTGTCCTTTTTCTTATTAGTACATGAGAACAGCCCACTTATTTATCAATCTATGTAGGGGTCAGCGAAATAGGGCCCATAGGACAAGTCTAGCACTCATGTTACTTTTATAAATAAAGTTTTATTGGAATACAGCCATGCTTAATTCATTTTGCATTGTCTTAAATGGCTTTTGTGCTAAAACAATAGAATTGAGTAGTTGTGACAGAAACCGTAGGACCCCCAAAACCTAACGTATTTATATATGGCTTTTTACTATCTGACCCTTGGCGTACCTGTTTATTGTCTGTCTCCCCACAGCAGAATGTAAAGGGAGACAGTTTTGTTCACTGTTCTAACCAGGAAACTTGTATCTAGGACATAGTAGGTGCTTCATATCTGTTGCTGACCACTCACAGACTTAACCAGAGAGGGTAAGTTGCATTAACATGTACCTCTGAGAGCTCTGAACTTGATCCCACATCTGGAATCACTGCTTTCTGGGCATAAACATAATGAACTCATGTAAAGAAATTTGTAAATGGCCAGAGAATACTCTGGGGAAGATTCTTGGCCCAAGGAATAGTTTTCATTGAAAAGGACTTGGTCTCACTGCTGGGCTTACTGGGGGCAGAGCACTGTATTTTTTTTTATAGCCCTGCTCTGCTAAATGAAATACACATTAAATCATCAGGCAGACCTGGACTGAGAAACTGGGTAACATCTGGAAAATAAGAGCTTAGGGTAACAGATTTCTAAAAGCTTGTTGATAGGAACACCAACCTGTGCCTTTTTTTATGAATTTACTTGACTCCTGTTGATTGATATTACCCAGAGGTTAAAAAAAAGAAAAGAAAATTAAACATCACAGTTGTAAGATCCAAAAACACCATTTCCTGTCATTCTCTTTTAGTTTCTACAAGTAACTTACAATTTTATTCTATGTAAAATTCTCACCAAAGAAACTCTTTATTAACAAGTAGAAATTCTGACCTACTGAAACCCAGCCAAAATCAACATGCTGCTTTTTAGATATTTTGTTTAAGGGACAGTGTTTCAATTCTGAGTAACCTATATACTAAGATAGAGAGCCCCACCCAGTATACCATAATATGCATTATATTTCAGGTTTTTATCAGATAGGTCTCCAGGCTGAGCTGCCACAGTCATGACCCGCCCACTTCCCAAGCCAACATGGTTGGAGGGTATTGGTCCAGCGTTACACCCTTTCTATTCCATTTCTGCACTACAGCCTGAGTGATTTACAATGTAATCTATTCCTATCTCTCCCCACTGAAAAGTGCTTCACACCTCTGCACTGCCTTCAGGAGAAAGCCAAAGCTCTCATAACACAGGAGGGTCTTCAGGAGTTGGTTTTGGGTGCCTGCCTACCCCAACTCTCCCCTAGCCCACATGCCTCTCTTCACTCTCTCCTCCCCTTGCCTTCTGGTCTGAAGGCAGTGCTTCTAGGAATTCTGATAATGTCTCATTCTTCCTCTTTTTGTCCCTTTCTCTTTCTCCATTTCTCTTCCCTCTGGTGTTTCTGAGCCCTTGTGCATGCCCTTTCCTTTCTGATTCTTCTTGAAACACTTTTCCTTCTACTCTTGTTTGCCAATGTCAGCTTGTTCTCTCTCAACACAGATTTCTCTTTCCCTGAAAGCCTTTCTGGATTCCCGAAGTCCAGGTTAACAGAAAACTCCAAGATAGGTAATGCTCTACTGGGAACTCCAACTCCAAATCTAACCCCAAGAAACATATCACATGAAAGATTAATGAAAGGTAGATCTCTAACTTATTTTGATGTTACCCCCAACATGGTCTAAATTCTTAAAGTCAAGGTACAAGGTCTGCCTTAAGCACTGTCCCAAAGCAATTCAACTGAGTCTCTTAGATAAATTTTCAAAAGCTTTGCTACCAAACAAACCAACAGTCCAGGAATTGGTCTTCTAAAATATGGTAGCAGTGTTCTGTTCAAAATGGCGCACTAAATATATTTTAATCCAAGACATAACTCTTGTTTTGAAATCTTTCACTTTAAAGAAGTCAGGGAGAGAACATGGATGAGGATAAGCTCCTTGTGGTAGCTCCAAAACCTGGTAATATGAGAAAGCACTGGGTTATTCTAGAGAGATACTGGTTACAAAGCAAACTGGCTTGAAGACCACTAAATATGAAAGTGAGAAAAAAATGAAAATGGAACTTTAATGTATTTAACTAGGAATGTCCAGACTGCAAACAATGGGTGGAGGTCTTTTAAGTGCCTCAACAGCTCCTGGGTTAGCCTCTGATTATGTGGAAAGTGCTGTAATCTAAATGATTAAAATGATGTCTGCCATCTTTTTTATAACCTGCTGTAGCAAGTGACGTTTTGGGAGTAAAAAGAATTGATGTAATAAGTGCTGATGACAACAGGCAGAAAAGATAACCTTGCTTGAGAGAGAACAATAGTTCAAACTAAATAAGTCCCAAGGCGGGTGGCCAATTTTAGGCCTATACAGACATGGCCAATTTGAAGGCGGTCTAAATTAGAGAGACTAGGATTGAGGTACAGCCATGGATATTAAGAGGGAAGAGGATTAGAACGTATGTCTCACCTGTGGAAAGGTGTTTGAAACGAGGTAGGGAAAACTGGAAACTGGGTACTGACTTAGCTAATGAGACTCAAGAAAGAACATAGCCTGACAGCCTCCTCTGCAGGAGTCAGAAAGCCCACAGCTTGAGCTTCCTCCAGGGAACAGTGTGAAAGCAGTGGAACCACAAGAGGCAGATTACAGCCTCCAGGAGGAGGAAGAATTAGGGGGTTGGCCTCTGCTAACCTCAGGGATGGCAGCCCTTGGGTCCAAGGTGGAACAAATCTTCCTAAAATCTGTTTGGCACTGCCTAGAAAGCTCTTAGTACTCTCCAGAACCTCCTCGGTTCAAGGGTCAAAGAAGAAATAACTCCTGGAAGAACCATGCTTACCAAATGATAAAGTTTAGCTCCAAACTCTTTCTTTGGGCATTATAGGATCTCTGAGAAATGCCTCCAGGAAGCAAGTCTAGATATTGATTTTAACTCCTTTCACCCCAATGAGGACAATGCCAGTGTTGTCATTCTATGTCCATACTTACAGAGAAAGAACATGGAACCAGGATAAGGACGTCACCTTAAAAAAACTTGGCAAATTACACTCATTTCCTCTACGCATCTTCTCTGGGGAAAGACGACAAGGCAGAGAAAAAGCAAGAAGAGAACTCTGCACAGGTTTTAGCCTCCCCAAAGGGAGATGTGAATTTGTCCCCAAAAAACTGGCATGCCAACCTCAATACAAACCTCCTCTATAAAATCCACAGTGCCTTCTGAGATCACATAAACTTCAAAGATTTTCTATAGAGACTCACCCTTAAGTTATGAAGAATCATGGTGTGGACTAGCAGGTAATCATATTCTTGACTTTCTAGTGCAATCTATATACTCCTTTAAAAATCTTTGAAGTTAGAGTGATCTCAGGAGGCATCATGGATTTTTTTAACTATTTAATTTTCAGGGAAGCAAGGAGAGGTGAAACAATTTAAGTAGTAAAAGAAACATAGTCATTCATATTCTTCAAACAAAGAAAACCTGCAGGGTAATGTCTTCTTCTTTAACCAAGTGACATCTGAATAGTGACGAAGGAAAACTGCACCCATACAGCAAGAGTTGTTTAGTTGTCTTTGGTAATAGATGGGAGTCAAGGCTGTCATAGCCAGATTAGCACACCTGATTTAGATTTCACCTTAGTAATAACTTGCTTCACAAGGTCCTTACGCAACGTCTTCCAACAGGTCCAAAAAAAGTTCCACCTGGTGTTTCGGATCCCCAACTCGGTCCCACACTCTGATGTTCTGTAACTTTCCCAAGTTAATTGAGAAGATTTTAGAAGTAACTTTACGGGAACTCATCTCTGTCTCTTACTTGTCAATTATTAGTATGGGTAACAAATTAAATTCTATTTCATCGTCAGAATTATTAGCAGTATATGACCATTATTTACATTGTAAAATATGATCCTTACAATGGAACAGAGCTTACAGAGCAAGGGTATCCTCGGGATTTCTGGTAGTTCTTAGCACAGAGCGCACCTTCATGTGTTTGGTAAATGACAAATTATGGGACAAATTATGGATAAAGAAATGAATTTAATAATCTAAGTATATTTAGAAATCTAGACTAATTCTCATAATTAGCTTCAAGATATAGTCATCCGGTATAAAGCTGATTTTACAAAAGGGGGCATTTCTAATAATCATTTTATGGTTATGTTGAATAGATGAGTTACTTGAATAAGCTGTTTTTTTTTCTAGATCATAATTGTTGATATTTAAAAACTAAAAAATGGGGGCGCCTGGGTGGCTCAGTGGGTTAAAGCCTCTGCCTTTGGCTCAGGTCATGATCCCAGGGTCCTGGGATCGAGCCCCGCATTGGGCTCTCTGCTCTGCAGGGAGCCTGCTTCCCCCTCTCTCTCTGCCTGCCTCTCTGCCTACTTGTGATTTCTGTCTGTCAAATAAATAAAATCTTAAAAAAAAAAAACTAACTAAAAAATGAGCCAAAATTTCTGTTTACACTGGCAACCTCAAGGCATTAAATTCACGCCCTATTCCATTCCCCACCTCTTTAACTTTTATTGTACTAAAGTGGTAAATCAATGTGTTCGTTAAAGCACTGCTAATACCCAGGGAGGTTAGGTGTGGTGTCAGAAGCCAAAATCTGGCAGGAGCCCATGAGGTACCATGTGTTAAACCACAAAGGGCAATTTGTGCAATGTGAATAGGATGGAAATATTATGAAATGATATTGTGTTTCATTTTTATCCCACAAGTACATTCTTTTAAATATTTTAAAGCAAAGACTAAGCTGATACGGGAGACAGAATCCAAATCCAGGTTTATACTTTCAAATAATTCTAATAATAAGCTCAGTGAAGGAACACACTGGAGCATGGAAATTGTACTAAGACAGAAATCCCTGGGTTACTGCCTGTGACCCATGCGCAGTAAGCCCCACGTTGCTATTTTTACAAAGTATTATGGGAAAACCAAAGAAGAAACAGCATTTTAAGACCTTACTGGAAATTTTAAAGCAGGTACACTATTCACGCATGGGTGCCCAACTACCCTCATTTGATTGGAGGCCAAGGCTCCACAGTGAAAGCAAAGTGGTGAGGTTTCCCCCTTAATTATCTAAGTAGTTACCTTAAATGTCTGCTTTGCTTTGGCTGTGGAGACATAGTAACAACCATGAAGACCCTACTGAAACAAGAAGATACAAAGTTCATAAAATGCTCTTCGTCTTCGTTGCCGAGAAGCACAGGAACATCACCTGAAAATGCAAACTGGGATCTTTTGTGACAAGATTAGCGAAAACCTTTGTTCTCAAGTTGCAGTAAGAAGGGTTCCTCTACTGCCCTGTATCCTAGAGTGAAGGAAGTTTTCTTGCCTAATAATCCACTCTCAGTGATAACGGAAATGTACACAGACTGGGAATTGTAGACTATGCTGGCCATTGTCATTTTAAAACACACATGCTGGAAGGATATATTTCCTGGAGACTTTTGGTCTTCTACTCCTTGCTCAGAGCTCATGTGATACATGCAAGGAAATAATTTTGCCAGAGAAGCAGACATTAAGTCTGTGTCTCAATTCCATAAGAAAAGCATACACACTCTAGGAAAAGATCTAATGAAATACGAGAGAAAATTAAGTAAATGAAATGTTTATTTTCCGCAAGAAACTTCCTATTTTAGGGGAAAATCCTGCCCTCTTGTTTTGACTTCACTGGTGCCCATTCTCCTTATTCATTTGGGCCTCTTGCTTTTACTACCAAGGCACTTACTTTTACTATCAAGGCACTACCATTTTGTTCACTCTCAGAAAATTGTGTGAAACACAAGCTATCCTACACTTCCTTCTGTTGCAGTTTAAAATGTATGTAGAATTCTAATCTCACAATTTTCACATACAAGGAGACACCTAGTTTACCTGAAAAGTCATTTTTTGAAAATTCTTTAATCAGAATTGAAGGACGTATCCAGATTCTCTGCCTAAGCATCAGAGTTCCAAAGTGAACTCATTCTTGGGAAATATTTGTTTTCATTCCCATGATTGGATAATATCATGGCTGTAATTTTTTATTCAAAGGGGGAACTCTTATGTCTAGAATATTCCAACCTTACCTTTCCTCTAGTTGATATATATGAGTGTGTTATCCATCAGATCTAAGGACGCTGTACATGAAGGAAGATCCTAGTCAATCTTTGGTGCCAAGATGTCAATTAAAATTCAAGTTTCTCTGGAGTTCTTTCAGTCCTCACTGGAAAATTTCTTTTTGTTTTAAGATATTGAGTAAATACAGGAGATAGATAAGATTTTCAAGGTTAATTTTGAGAGACATTCCTCTTTTTGCTTCCGAGAGCACTTCTAATTCCTTGTCATGTTGACTGCAGATATACAGGGGGTAGAAAGGCATTTTGTGGACATCATGATGGAAAAGGAATTTGGTGACATATACTTTGCAGTTTAAAGTGCCTCTCTGTGAAAAGCTGAAGCCTACTTAGTCCTATCAAGTGGACAGGCAACGAGATATTAACAATACTCCAAAGGTTCTGTGTGCCATATAAGTTTCCATCATTTTTCTGTCAACCCAGGACTTCAAAACATCATGATTATTTAAAAACAAAGTACCGGACTGAATAATGTGATCATGGCTAACACACTGGTGAATGATGACAAATCAATGGGTAACTATTTGTCTGGGTGTTGCCATTTTAGACTGTGACTCTTGAAGATCTTATGCCTAATACCAAAGTTGGAAGAGAGATTTGAAATCATCCCTGCCTTTTACATGCCTTCAAATGAAGCTTCAGACATACTACTTAATTTTCTCTGCCTCACATATTCTCTGAGTCTGGATTTAAAAAAAAAAAAAAATATATATATATATATATATATATATATATATATATATGACAGATGGCATGTTCAGAACAAAAGAGACTGTTAACCAAGGGAAACAATTGATCTAACATTGGGTGGGTTGGTTTAAAAAGAGGATGAAAAACTCCTTTACAAGGAGCTATATCAAGTAATTATAATTTTTCCCATGGAGTTTATAGTAACCTAAAATGTTTCTATAATACAAAGTAGATTATAAGAACTCTGGGGTAAAAAGTAGGCATTTCTTTATAATAGCCAAGAGCATTAGAAGAACAATGTGTGAGTGTAGTGTGGGAGGATTAGAAGTTGGTAAGATAAGAAAGTGTATAGAAGAAATGACAATGTAAAAGAAAGCTATAACTAGAAGACTAATGTCATTATGTAATGACTTCTTGCTGGTGTTCTTTTAGGGAAACAGGAAAAATATTGGTAAATAAATCACCAGGATTTGGATTTTTTTGATAACATCAGGATTTTTTCTATAAAGCAAATTGAGTTCATACCCTAAGACCAATGTTAAAACCAAATTCTTATACCTTGTTCCTCCCAAATCTACACAAAGATTTCCTCAAGATCTTAGTATGCTTCTAACAAGATGGCAGGAATTGGCAGAATATATTCTAAAATCACACACAACCCAGCTTCAAATGAAAATGTTAATACTAACAAAATGGGAACACACCATTCCAGTGAACTAAAATCTGAACCAGTAAGGTTCTTGCAATGAAAGTCTTGGCAGTTAGGTGATGATGGCACCTGCTGGGTCTAGGACTGAAAGGTTATGTTTTTACTGAGAAACAAATTCAAAATGCCAAGTTTAGAGGAGAAATGCAAGGCAATATAAAACAACTGAGTCATGCAGACAGTTAATTAACTGATTTTATGAAAAAGATAACACTAAATAAATGACTCCTAATTTATTATAATCAATGTTGCAATAAAAAACTTCCACCATCTTGACTACATTCATTCCAAACTCAAGATGGCCACATTTGCAAAATGTCTCTTATGAATCTTGCTACAAACCGTTTATGCCACTTGAACCCATGGGATATTTGTGTTTTAGGTATGTATGTATGTATGTATTTTATTTTTATTAGGCTCCATGCCTAACATGGAGCTTGAATTTATGACACTGGGATTAAGAGTTCCATGCTCTACCGACTGACTGAGCCAGCCAGGCACCCCAAATTATGTACAATTTACAATGATAGATAGTACATTGCTTTGTTCTTTGGTTTCTAGAAGACTCATCAATAATTCAAGAACATGACACATTGCGTATAATTGTTTCATTTCTTTCCCTTTCACAAAACATTTTATTGTATGAAACTTAAAATATACAGAATTTAATATATAAAAATATGATATTATTTAATCCTAGATCAACCACTTGCTAGCTGGATTACCTTGGGAAAGTTGTCAAATCTCTATTATCTACAGTTTCCTCATCATCAGAGAGATGTAAAAATTAACAATCACACTGATTTCTCTCACAAAGTATGAAAATAAAATGAGATGATGTGTAGGTGAACATACTTTACAAATCATACAAAACTAAGATATACTCTACCACCATGAAGTACCAGGATAAAAAGTTAGGGACAGATGTTATTTAAAAATCACTTGGCATCCATTTTTAGGGAAGTTGCTTTCTAAAACATCATTTGCTATGCCAAAAATATTCAGATTGTACTTCCTCATAAGCCTATTATAGACCCTTTAATAAAAATATAAAAATGTACAAAAGACAATTTCACCTCCCTACTCCACCATAGCATGTGTAGGAAATCCTTTCATACATAATCAGGCTAAAGGTCTTAATTTTAGGGTCCAATTGCATAAAAGCAAATTGGAAATGGAAATATGGAAATATATAATTACAGTAAATTGAAAATACTCCTTAGTATCCTCATTCCCAGAATAAACTTTGGCTTCTGGAAGACTTTTCAAATCTGGTCAATATATTGAAAAGAAAATCAATAAATATGTTGAATAATGTGAAAACCCTCTGGCTAGTTTTTCTGATTTTTCTTTTTAGGGGGGTGTTATTATCTTATAAGACTCTTTGCTTTCTGGGTACTCTTCTGACACTCCAACAGGGGTTAGCTATTCAATTCCATTTATCAGAGCCCACCCACAAAAGCCTAAGCAAATTAGCAGCCGTACTTGAAGTGTATGCTGCAACAATGGATGCTGAAAAGCTGAGCAGCAATACTCACAACATGACTTGCCAAAAGACTAGGTGGTCTGAAACAGAATGAATAATGTAGAGTTAAAACCATGAGCCTTGAAATCAGATCTATTGAATTCAAAGAAAGTTTGAC
The DNA here is from genome assembly GCA_004024625.1 of Mellivora capensis. Classification (NCBI taxonomy): domain Eukaryota; kingdom Metazoa; phylum Chordata; class Mammalia; order Carnivora; family Mustelidae; genus Mellivora; species Mellivora capensis. Next base: position 110,590 of record PISX010004602.1, read on the forward strand.
TGTTAGAGCTTTGTGACTTTTGGGAAGTAATTAACTCACACATGCTTGGTTTCCTTACTGTTAAGACAGAGATAATCATAGTGTCTTATCTCAAACAGTTGTGAGGGCTAAATAAAAGAATTCAAGGAAAGTACTTAGAAAAGCAACTGACACACAGCAAGCATTCAGTGAGTAGTAAATAGTATATGTAAAGAACTATAGACAAAATAAAACATTTACCTTTTTTCACAAAATCCTTAACTAGAATATTAGGCACAAAAAAATCAATGTGAGAACTTTTTAACAATCAAAATGCCAAACCACTGAATATTGATATTCAATATTCAATACTCAATTTAATATTGTGCCTTTTCATTACATATACATAGGTGTGTGTATGTGTATATGTGTATATATGTGTATATGTGTATACACACATATTACTATATAAGACATATACACAGGCAAATTTATCTTAATGGCAGGAAGGCTATAGCGATACAGAAATTGGAAATGCAGATCATAGGATCTATGCTTCTCTTCAATGAAGCCACTTAATTTTCCAATGCTTTTGTAAGTTTAAATAATTTTGATTTGTGGCCAGTTCAGGGGGGATGTCCATTTATTTAGCTGCAGTGCAATGGCAAAAGAAAATGATTCAAGGTGAAATAGAGTCACACATGTATTGTACAACTTACAGGCATGGTAAATCTATGGTAAATCCCATTGGAGATGAATAAAAATGCTTATCATGTCAGCTGAAAAGTACATGCAATTTTTAAAAACCTTCTCAATGCTAAGTGGCCAATAATGACAAATTCTCAGGGGAAAGGGATCTTTGGTTCTAAGTCTTCATTTATTTATTGTTTTTTCACACTTGATCTACCTTTTAAAATTTCAATGAAGGGAGCAGTGAATTCTCCAATAAGAATACAGAGAACTATCTCAATATATTAGCTAATCTTTTCATTCTTGTAAGATACCAGATCGCATTTTTTTTCTTGCTTTCAAAAGTTGTCAAAAGTTGTATTGGATGCAATCTTGGACAAAGTCAAGTTTGAATTTCTCCATGTATAAAGATTTTCAAATTCAAGAGATAAATCTCAGAAAGAGAGTACTCCATCAGGTAAATTTTTTACAGTAATGATTAATCACTATTTATTTTGCATTCAACCAAGATCTATGCCTTTCCCAGGAAGAAAGAGGTGAAGAGAACTTACTAACATTTGCAAAGTCTTTTGAGAGATGTTACCAAAGTGTAAATTATATCCCTGTTACTCGCTCAGCCTCATTGCACATGAATAAATTACAAATGAAAGTGTCTTTAATGGACCAAAATATTACTCCCCCAAAAAAGAATTTAAAATCTGAAATTAAAGTGTTTGAATACATTTTAAATGCCATTGCTTGCTTTTCCTGAATTAGTGTTCAGTTTTGGGACAGTTGGGCAAAGAAAGGGATCCAATTTGGGTTCTAATAACAGCCTTCCTTCTCTCACCATGGATTAGAACACTAAATGCTGCCCAAGATTTTACATACATTAGAGGCAAACATGGCCATATTGTTTTCATAGAAAAGAAATATAAGCTATGAGATAGCTTTGAAATTATAATCACTGCTCACATAAATTGTTAAATTAGATAAAATGTTTATAATCATGTCACTCAAAAAATGAATTTTAAACATCCAGCTGCTGACTAATGGTTTTTCTGCAATGTTTCCACTAAGATAAATGAAAGTTTTATTTTTCCTGCTACTTGTTTGAAACTCCTTTGCATTTTTATATGACAGGTCATTTTTCATTACCAGGAAAGGTATGCAATTCGAACTATGCTACTTTTTACTCACAGTAAATCAATATGTGTCATAAGAGCAGAAAAGAAAGTAGTATCACTCCCTATCATTGGACCTTCCCTTACAGCCAGTCCCAGAAGACACTGCCAGGTTGGGTTGCTATGGCAACCAAGCTTGCGGGTGCCTCTCTAGCTCGGTTTGTTACAGCGAATTGATCTTTACCACACAGGTATAAACCTGAAGAATTTATATGATAAATAAGAAATTATAAAGGATCAGTAACAAGATGTTTGACCTTTCCATTGATCGGAGATGATCTAATTCAAACGTAGTAGGAAGAAGATGACTCCATAAGATTTCGAATTCCTTTGCCAACATCCAACTAAATTATTCATTGTCTTTTCTTTAGGCTCCTTAAGTAGTCACATTTCTCAAAATGTGGGGGTGGAGGGGGTGGAAAATACCTTGAACCATTAGCGTGTTAGCTAATACCTCATAAGAAGTATTTTATACTTCTCATAAGAAGATTTTACCCAACTGTGAAGGTCTGGTATAAAGAGGTCTTGAAATAGTATTAACCCACTTAAAAAAATGTCTACCATTAGCAAGAAGATTCCACAAGACTCTACTGGTAACAGAAGAATTAAATTCTGATTTCTATGAAAGAAATATCAGGACAGATAATATATCTTCTAGAGAATTCTACTTAGTTTTGCCTGTTAAACATATAAAGCGTTTTGAACAGCATCTGGCATACAAGTAAACATCCCATCCTAATAAATATTGTTATAATTTTATCACTATTGTAATACAGTCAGGCAAACACCTTATATTCTTTTCTTTATAGCAGGCACTATTGATTATGCAATTGTAATGACGTCTGCATTTGGAGTATTTTTAAAGTAAAAATGATAAAAGGAATATACTACTGTGTAGCTGAGACTTAAATATATTATAAAAGGTGCATGTCCTTCTTAGAGGATTAGCCTTGTGAATAACATATTTGCATTCAATGGACATGCCTCAGGGAGGCAGCTTGGAGTGGAGTGTCTGGCAGTTGGGACTTCAATTTGTTCATCATACTGCTTACTTGAGACCTTAAACCCTCTAAGACTTTGTATTTTCATCTGTAACAAAAAGATAAAAGTAATTTCAAAACCAGCTGTGAGATGGATAGAATCCAGAGAAACAATGTATAGAAAGATCCCCGCTGAAACGCCTGGTAGGAATGATACTTCTTACATTTTAGCTATTTTTCCTTTTAAGGATTTTCCAGTCATTTCCTTGAATCATAGTTTCCAAATGGAACTTGAAGGTAAAAATGACTACAAATTCAATAATTCTTAGCAGTACTTTTAGATGGGTTTTAACTCTGGCAAAAGGTAGAAAACTTTCAATATAATTCTGTTACTTTTTTCACTTGCTTCAATTGATAATATTTTTCCCAAAGTTTGTTTTCATGGCCTCCTAGCCCAGGATGATGCTCTGGGGGAAAAAAAAAAAAAACCAGGAGAGGGAACATTTCTATGGTCACATACATTGAGAAAATGCTACATAGTACATCTCACTCTAGGAGTTAGTAGATCACATGAACATATTCAACCCTCCAAGAAATCTCTGATAATCTCCGATAAAGAAATCAATATTGCTTTGTGGTCCAAGGCATTGAGTGGGAGTTAGGCCTGTGAATGCCGCTTCAGCTGCTTATTAGCTTATCACTTTGGGAAGTTATTCAACCTCCATCTTTCAGCTTCCTCATCTGTAAAATGGGAATGGCAATAGTGTCTATCTACCACACCAAGATGAGAGGTTAAAATGAGATCTACCATGTGCTCAGACAGAGGCTAATAGAGTCCATTCAATAACAAGGGTTCTTAAAGACACCTGTTTAAACTCTTTATCCTGATAACTGTTCTTTACAGATAATATCTCTGAACACCTTTCCTTGGAACACACTTTGAACCATGCTCAAGTGCAATGTTAGGGTAGTGACAAATTCTGATTAAGTAAAAGACTATTCAGCAAATAGTGCCCAAATCAAGTACCACAGAAAGTCAGCTACATATCAATAGATCCCACTGGCTTTCTATCTCTTGCCAGAATGTCCTACTACCAGGATATTAGAGCAACTCTGTTATGTGTAAAGATCCTGCCCCACGGATGTTCTATTCATTAGAGCCATTTACATCTACTTCATGCATTAAGAGAGGTTAGTATATCATGTTGGGCCATTTGCATGTCACTGAAAATTGAGCCATAAAGGAAAGAGATATCAATGAATTAAGACTTTAATGACTAGGAGAAAGAAAACAGAGTATATGGCTCACTGATGGGTCTGCAAAGAGAAGGGGCATTATCCAGCTGTGTATATGTTTCCTAGTGCTACCCCAAAAGAGTTTGAGTCAGTTTTCAAAATGGAGAGAGAAAATAGTAAAGAAAGATAAGAAGAGCTAAGAGCTTCATCCAAGGAAACAATAAGCCACAAGTTTACAAAATGCAAAGTTCCCCCTAATCTAAATAACACCATGATTCTAATAAACCTCCTTGCCCTTTTCCAGAACATGGGAAGCTTAGCCAATGATCAGAAAAAGGAGCAGTCAGCTAATTAACCTGACACTCTTTAGAAGTCCCTTTATTTCTTTTCAAATCTGCAATTGTATCATGTTTCTGACTTATCTTCTTTTAAAGAGTTCATATTTTTAATGTCATCGTTAGGAATAAATGCAGAACAAAAATTATTTCATTCAAAATTCTATGCCCTCAAAAATTAAAAACTGTTTAATAATTATTCCTGTTCCCTTCAAGTCTTAATCATAATTATATATAATTTCCACAGGGAGATATTTCATATATAAATACAGTTTAAAAATCTAATTTTTCTACTTAACATCATATCTTCAGTATTTCCTCACAGTGATACATAGACGTCTTCAAAATGATCATTTTTAGCATCTGAATGGTTATATTTTTCCATGATCAGACATGCAAATTGTTTCTAATTGTACTGTGATGCAACAATCTCTTCCTTCCCATCTTTTAGATGAATGGTTTTAAACTTCAGCACACAGCAGAATTACTTCGATGGCTTGTTAAAATGGAGGTGTCTGAGACCCATCTCAGGTGAGACCCAAGAATTTGCAATTCCACCGAGTTCCCAGATAATGCAAATGCTGATTATCTGGGAGACCATTTTTTTTTTTCTTTACTGTAATTTTTCTTTCTTTCTTTTTTTTTTTTTTTTAAAGTAAGCTCTATACCCAACATGGGGCTTGAACTCATGACCCCAAGTCTAGAGTCACATGCTCTACCAACTGAGCCAGCCAGGCACTCCTCAGAGAGATCACTTTAAATAATTACTTATTATTTATACAGAACATTATCATCATTGAGTTCAGATTGAGAAATTAAATAGTATATTTTTATGGCATCTATGACATATTTCTGAAAACCTTTCCTACAAGTTTGTACAGATTTATATTGCCACCTGACTTCTTGATACTTGAAGTGTGGATCGAAACCAACTAACTTTAAGAACTAAGACAATGCAAAATTCATACTTTTTTCCTCAAAATCACAACTTGAGGCCTCAGATTCATTTATTTATATTTCAAAGATACAGATCATGGCTAAATGGTAAGATCCAAACACCTGTTACCACGGAAATTAACAAAGAGCATTTATCATCTTTGTCCAATTTCAAAAGTCACTGAAAACTAACTGAAATATTTATACCTTGGAGCAGAGTAAATGTGTATCTTCACTACGCAGATACATATTAGCTACACTTAGTTTGCTTGTCCAACAGATAGTTCAGAAACCACGTCATTCATTGGAAGATGTAGGGCAAAAATCTGGCTTCAAATTGTTTTTGATAAGTTAGAAACAAGAGCATTCTGACTTTAGCAGGGGATTATTAGCGTGTTTGCCTAAAAGCCACAATCAAAAACCTCAGAAGTTCTCCCTTGTACTAAAGAATTCTTTATATTTGGGTAAAGACAATCCCTTACTATTAAATGGAGACATACACATATAAATAAACAAGCCCACATAAGCATATAGATGTGTGCATATAAATAAATATTAGATAGCCAGATATGCAAAGTAGCTATTCATACACCAGTTTCTAGAAGCCCACAGATAAGACATATGCTTAGCAAAGATATCTTCTGCAGAAAATGTCTTCCCAGCTCTTTCTCTGTAATCTGCAAACATTCTTGTATTTTTCGTTCTCATTTGTTGTTATTATATCTCTTTGAATGTGTAAGGAGAAGTTGTGTTCAGATACATAATAATCATAAAACCATACATAAATAAAGTGATTGGGTGTTGTCAACAAACCTTGAAATCTAGTTTGCAATTAACTTGTTAGCTCTGGCTTATATGGAGAAGAGTAGATCAAGAGTAAAAATAACAAGAATCTTCTATGATTAAGAAAATCTTGTATTTATGACTTTCTAAGGGATGATTTTTTTCTGAGTTAGTGTTTTAGTAACTGTGATATCTTTAAGCTAAGTCAACAGTCCTAACAAGCCTTAAATGACTCAAAATTGTTCTTTGTGTGGACAGGTTCATTATGGCCATATGAAAACACTGCTGCTCTCAGAATGGACAGAAAACTAGGGGATAATAAACATTAATGTACTGTACTATGTATATTTCACTGTATGTATGTTTTATATAATGATATGCAGAAATGCATCTACTTATATTATGTAGTAAATATGGCCACACCTTGTAGCCTAAAAAAGAGATATGGCAGATTTAAAAATATGCCAATGTTAAAAATGCAAGCATAAGAAACACAGGACAGCAACTGCAGAGACAGTAAGGCAATCACTCCCCTACTATGTTTGAGATTCTGACTATAAGCACTTAGTACAGGTGTTCAGAGCAAACTAAAGATATTAGCAGCAACAACCATAAGATCCCTTGAAAACTATGGTCTCTCAGTATTTTTGAGTCATAACTGTCAGTTCCTTACAGTGAATGATGCAGAATGACAATTAATTATACTCTAAGCCACAAATCAAAAAGTACTAGTAAAAGTGTATACTCATCAATAAGACTTTGTTTTAGCTTTTCCATTCAGTTTAGAAGAAGAAATAGGGAGATAACATGTAATGAAAGGTGCATATGGTCTTCGTGTGACATTTCAGCTCCTAAACTTGGTAGAATGGGTGGTGAAAGCCTCTAGGGAAAACAGAGACAAGGAGAGGGGCCTTTTTAAAATCAGTTTACTCCATCATGGTGGGAATGGACCCCTAGCAAGCTGAAGGATAAGAATTTCAATGATTACACATTAGTGGATATTTTCCTTTTTTGACAAATAATTTTAGTTTCCAATTTAGGCAGTGATAGCAAGTTTCCTTTCAAAAGGATTTGGAAAAAAAAATGGATTGCTTTCAAAGTAAAACCTGTTATATGCAACTAATGAATCATTGAATATGACATCAAAAACTGATGATGTACTACATGCTGGTAATTGAACATAATGATAAAAATAAACTAAAATAAAAAATAAAGTAAAACCTGTTGTAAAAAAAAAAACAGTATAAATTACCTGTGAACAGTGTAAAAAGAGAATGGGGATTAGTACAGGTAATCACAACACTGTTCTACAGCACCTGGCATGGCTGAGTGATGCCATAACTTGCTGGGCCAATCAGGAAAACCATATTCCAGTTAATTCTCTTATTGCAGGTTCCCTTGTAACACCAGAAGCATGAAACAGAATGTGTGCAATATGTGTATTCTGTGGGAACTGATATTAAATTCAAATGCTCTCACTCAGGACTTCAATGAAATTTTTTTCAGTAAAGCAAATCTCATCTACTCTATAAACAATACATGAAAAGGATTTCACCAAAAGGAAACCATTTTCTGAATAGAAAAACAGAACATCAAATATACCTTAAATGTCCAATATGATGTAAATTTATCGTATTCTTAAATATGGATATCAAATTCTCTGACCATTGACTAAATATGGAAGACACAAATAGACATATGTGACACATATTTTTACTTAAAGATATTAGGCTACATTACAGGGAAAAGTATCTAATTTATTAATCATGTGTTTGTTAACACTTCTAAAATAGGAAGCAATAATTACATAGATAAATGAAGCCCTAGGTTTTGATTCTAGGCTCTAGGGCCTAACGTTCTCAAGAAGTCTTGAGTCTCAAGAAAGGTTGACCTGAGAAAAGTCAACCTAGTAAAACTTAAGCACATCTGTAGAGATGCTAAATTATTATTTTTTAATGTACTAAAGCAAAAGAAGGCAGTTTGGCAAAAATAAACACAAATGTTATTTTTCTAATAAATCCAAGAGAACAATAAGCGAATACCAGGGCAACTGTCTATCTTAGTGAGGGCATTCTTAAGATTTTTCTCAAACCCTTAATCATCATATATCATTATATTTTTCTCATTGTCATTACAATGCAAAATAGCAATTATTACCTGGAAATTTTTTTTAATCAATAAACATGACCCTAAAGTTAGATTAAAAAACGAAGTGATGAACACTTTTTTAAAGGCTAATTACAATCAAGGTTTTCTTCAAATAACATATTGTAGAGCATTAAAAATTTGTCTTGTGAATAACTTTCAGTCAAAAGTTGTAGTTAAGAAAACTTT